>JASSRZ010000972.1:0-11325 GCA_032164315.1 Malacoctenus gilli
GTGTGTGTGTGTGTGTGTGTGTGTGTGTGTGTGTGTGTGTGTGTGCGTGCGTGCGTGCGTGCGTGCGTGTGTGTGTGCATGTGTGCGTGTGTGTCAGGATCGTTCTGTGGAGAGCCGCTCAGAGCAGCTGTGAAAATACGAGTCTTGTGGCTCATGAAGCCCTCCTCCCCTGCGTCCCTCTCTCTCTCTCTCTCTCTCTCTCTCTCTCTCTCGCTCTCTCTCTCTCTCTCTCGCCCCCCCCCTTTCTCCATCCCCCCTTTTCTTCTCTGGCCCTTCTGCACATGCATAGTTTTCACCCCTTGTGCCAAAATTAATATTTGAAGGCGCGCCTGCCAATGTGGGAAGACTTGCATTCAAAATGTTGCTGAAATTGGCTCCAATAAATATTATTTTTATGCCTGTAACATAACATCGTGAGCGGAGTCACCGCCGGGATGAACACATTAAAACGAACCTCATCTGTTGTGGCTCCATTTTTTTTTTCTTTCGTGGAACTATGTGAGCTTTCATTCTCCTGTTTTGGTTTTCGTTGGTATCAATTGCAGCGAGCATGCTGTTTTCCTCGTTTCTGGCGTGAAACGCTGTATTTGATAGTGAGAGAAGGGATGCAGACAGACACTCAGAGACAGAGAAGGGGAAAAACATCAACCAAAGCACCCACGTTAAAACAGAGACAAAAAAAAAGGTTATTAATGCTGTAATATTCCTGGATTTCTTGTCAGTCTGCCTCCAGCTATTTTTCAGAGGAAAGCCGCCAGACAGTCCGCTGAAAGTCGCTCGTCGTCAGCCTTTAGCGTTGAAAGAGTTTGATTGTTTTCCATCAACAGCAAAGTGTGAAAACCGAAAACATCCATCAGGTGGAATCAAACGGAGCCATCAGACGCAGAGGTTCCTCTGTATCAGCCGCTTGACAAATAGCACTCGCAGGGGATTTTCTCTTGTCGGCACCCAGCGTGTTTTCTGTCACTCTCATGTAAACAGAAGAACAAAACGGAGATTTCGTGAGTTTATTCCAAAATTAATATGACTGTGGCACGACTGCCAAAGGTTAGGCTTTAAAAAGCGGAGCAGAAAAGCGTTTGACGGTTGTAGAAACATGGATAATCACCTCGGGGGTGATTATCAACTCCAGGTTGGTGAGTTTAAGGATTGTTTTTTATCTTTATCTCTAATTTCTTTAAAGTCGATGACTTGTATAGAAATTCTATTCATCTTTCCAGCGTCACAGATTGAACAGTGCCTTAATCCAGCTCACTGTGGTTGCTGGGATTGTGAAGGTAGCTGGACTGGACCAGCCTGATCCACCTTGTGTTCTCCTGTGTTTCAAGATGCAGCTACTGGGCAAATTTTTAGCTTTTTAGCCACTCACCAGATGCAGAAGTCTTTGCTTTATTTCTGTTATTGTGTGTCCAAGCACAGAGATGCTTTTTTTTCAGTGTTTCCTGATTCCGTTTTTGGCGTGGAAGCTGTTATTGTGCAAGTTCTTCGCATGAATCAGATGACAACATCCTATTCTAAACAAGTGGAATCACTGTCAGGTGTCTGGAGAGCTTATTGTTGCGAAAAATAATTGCGATAATAGATCAAAGAGTTCACTGAAATTCACTTGGTAATTGTGCATTTTGTGTACTAGTTCACTGTCGATGGATTTTTTTTGGGTCCCTTCAATAATCTCTCATCTCCTTGATTCCAGCTTTAACAATGGCTTTCTTTCTTCCATGTCTGGCTTCGACTCAGTGTGGCTCAGCTGGTGTTTTGGGATTGGAATAAAGAGCGAAGCGGAGGGAGGGCTTTATTCATCTGGCAGAGGGGCTGTATTAATGTCGCGTGTTATACTTTTCACTCGACTCTCTCCTCACTCATGGTTTTGCTGCTACATTTTTTGATGATGTTTGCCCTCAAATGTTCCGTAAAGTCTGCGTTCGGTGTCCGCTGCACATGTGGAGGTGTTGGATGTTTCGCTGGTGGGCGGAGCGCTGGCCTTCCCCCTTCCGAGGCGAGACTCGGCCAAATAAACCCAGTGGAAACCGCGCGGCCGCCATCGCCCGGTTACCACGGAGGCAACATCACACTCCTCCGAGCAACAAACAGTCCGTCTCATATGGTGCCTGTCTGAGCGACAGTGAGTGACAGACACACTACGGAGATGCTTGCTAATTGGTTTGGGGTGTCATCTCCAAAAGAAAGGTCCCAAATCCAGAGCTGAGAAATGTGTGTTTGTGTTTGTGTGTTCGTGCATGTGCGCTCGTGTGCGTGCGTGCGTGTGTGTGTGTGTTCGGAGAGCTGTTGCAGCAGCAGCTCGAGTGCAATGCTGACTAATTCACCTGATCACATGGCGATGAGTCAAACCTCGTGCCCATCTGCTCCAAGTATGTGAGGCAACATGGGGAGGCTTCCAGGCCGATGCCATTCAGAATGAATCATTACCAGAAACAGCGTTTCTGCTTCACCTTGATCTTCCTGTGTCCCCACTTGCCCCCCCCCCCTCTCCCCCCGGCTCCTCTGTGCAGATGTGGAGCAGATGGCCATCGACTGGCTCACGGGAAACTTCTACTTTGTGGACGACGTGGATGACCGGATCTTTGTGTGCGACAAGGACGGCCAGACGTGCGTCACCCTGCTGGACCAGGAGCTGTACAACCCCAAAGGCATCGCCCTGGACCCCACCATGGGGTCAGTCAGCCCTCTCGCTCTCTGACGTAACGGCTGTCGCTTTGTGAATGGTCTCTGCGGGAAAGCACTTGCAGTAAACCCGGCCCTATGACAGTGACTGGACGTCTGTCGCCCATCACTGATAATTAGTTTGAAAACAAACACGAGGAAACGGCAAAATGGAAGTTTTGGAGTGGGAGTAATTGATCACAGATGCTGTGTTTTGCTCTGTTTTAGTCTGATTGCAGGTTTTGACTGTAAAAGTATGTTTTTGTTCCACTATGAAAATATTGAATTCAACTGCGATACTTCAGAGATTAGATTCTCTTTGACCACATGATAAAGGATGTATGTCAAACAGCACATCGGTCACTATGACTTAATTATCTCGAAACGGAGCTGGCTGGGTGATTGTCACTCATGTGACTCTTTGTGTCTGTAGGAAGGTCTTCTTCACGGATTACGGTCAAATCCCAAAAGTGGAGCGCTGCGACATGGACGGCCAGAACCGCACCAAGCTTGTGGACAGCAAGATCGTGTTCCCCCACGGCATCACGCTGGACCTGGTCAGCCGGCTGGTGTACTGGGCCGACGCCTACCTGGACTACATCGAGGTGGTGGACTACGAAGGGAAGAACCGCCACACCATCATCCAGGGCCTGCTGGTGAGCGACGCCGCCGCGGAACGCGCCGACGCTCGTTATCCTCAAGCAGGGAGACGATCCCGCCTGGATTTTGCTGCCTTCATGCCTTTCGCTTCACAAGGCTTTTAACACCCTGCCACGCTTTCCCTCCGCATCCCATGATGCACCTTAAGCTCCCCGTGAGAACCCCTGTGACGCATTCTTCACCGCTGAGTTATGAGCCGAGAGAAGGTGGTTGACATTTGCCTTTTCATTAAATACGCTGATTAATAGTGTCCAATACTGAGGCTGTTGATGCTGCAGCGCCGGCCCGGCGCAGTGGCTCTTAAACTTGTTACCGTGACTTTTAATGTGATCTGCAGGGGAGTAACGGCTTTCATTTACTTACTGAGCCTCAGGGCGAAGCCGTGCACACGTACGCGCCGATACCCACCATCTTCATCTCCTTCTGTGTGTGTGCGCGCGCACACACGCACATGCGCACCTGTGCGAAGCCATTATTACACCCTCATCCTTCAATGGAGACATCGAAAAGAAGGGCGGCTCTCAGCAAGGCTCATCAAGCTGCTCTGTGTTTGTTAAGTCTTGATTTGCGCCATCAAGGTGACAAATTAACTGCACACATTAAAGTTCTCATTTTTCTGAAACACATTTTTTCTTCAGGTATGAATCAGCATTTGGACTTCTTGTATTTGGGCACAGCTTTATCTTTTGAATGTTTATCAACATTTATCCTCTCTCTTGAAAAATACATTTTTGACTCTTGTTTGATTTTTAAGATCAACAAGCTGATACATTTTTTGGATGTCACCCTATGAGCAGCACATCGAATTAAAACTGATGAAAGCATAATTAATTATTTGTATATTTTGTAGACATTTAGAACTCAGATCCAGATCATGTAAAAAATAACACAACAATCCTCAAGCGTTGAAAGTGAAACCCACACAGTGAACTCTAAGTTTTTGCCCTCAAACCAAAGTTTGCCTTTTCTTTTTTTTTTTAACCTTAATTTTTATTGCTTCATTGGGATTATTTTCAAACAGCTTAACTCTTACAAACAATCAAGCAAGTTTAGATTTTTTTTCCAAAAACAAAAAAACAAACAAACATAACAAAACACCAAAACACAGTTGCCTGGCTATATTTGTGTCTCTATACATAAATAACCATTATTACTTTAGGTGTCACACGTCACATAAACATCCCATTTCTGCCACCTTTTTAAAAATAAATCCCCTCTTAACCTTAGCATGTGAGTAAGTTTTTCGATCACATATGTCTCATGTACAACTGCCAGCCATTGTTCTTGTTTTGGTGCGTTCACATTTAGCCAGTTTCTTGTAATTATTTTTTCACATGTTGCGAGCAACATTTTAAGCAAGTATGCATCTTCTCCCATAACAATACCCTTAATTTTCCCAAGATACAACACAGAGAAAGTGTTTGGAATGTCATAGCCCAGGATAGTCCCAATAATGCTGTGCACATTTCTCCAGAACTGTGTTATTTTTGTGCACGTCCAGAAGACGTGCAAATGATCCACAAAGTTTTCCTTTTCACCAATTGTTGTCTCGATCTTTAAGTAAAGTTGATCTGTGTCCAATCCTGCGTCGGTGAGCTTGGTGATTATGATGTTTTAGTCCCTTTACTGTCCCAGCAGTGGACGGCCTGCTGACTACGATAGTGAAGATTCACGTCTGTGTTCTGAACCTGATGCGGTTGACAGCGTTGCCACCGCGAGCTGCAAGTGGAGCTCCTGGTTTATATTTCTTTCTGGTTTTGGCAGCTATGAACTCGTGGGCCTGTGGGATCTCAGTTTCGTCGCTCCCTTTGAGCCTCCGCTGGGTCGATGCTTCACAAGTTGTTGTTGTTTTTTTTTTTTTACTTCAGAAAGTTCTCGTTTTCCGAGTGAATGACTGTTCAAAACTGTGTTGGAGGGGCCCTCGGAAGTCACGGCGAACACTTTAACCACATCTGTGCGGAGAGTTTATTGAAGCACAGGAACTGGTGGCAACAGTGCTTTTTTTTTTTTTAATGGTACATTATCAGTCAGTGCGCCGTGAAAACAGAAGGAAAACTGGAGAAAGACAAGGAGATGATGGGAAGCCTGTCTTTTTGGGTGGCTGTTGCGGTGGTGTAAGCACTGCTGAAGGGTCCTCATATTAGAAATGATCTACTCACTGAAGCAAAACGCCACTTAACTCTGAGTGCTATAATTGTTTGGATACTCTTTTGTTCCTGCTATTATGAAGATCGGCACTTATTATGTCGTGTTTTTGTGTGCAAGCACATTTTATACAATGAGGCCAGAGCGCTGTGTGAATTTGACACTTGGGATTATTCCCCTTTAAAAGACTCCCCAGCCACAGAATTCAGTGTGCGGATGAATAAACAAATGAAATAAATAAAAAAATAAAGCATTTTAATGTTTATTTATCGAAGCAATGATCTGCCTCATAGTGAGACGTCACACTGAGTTAGTGTGGTTTTACATAGGGCGCTCTCAGTAACTTTAAGTAGCCTTTGCATGTTCTGTATGTAAAAAGTCTCATAAAGACACTCGTCATCTAAAATCATCGCTGTTTTTTCCGACTGTCTGATCCATTTTCTTCCCCTTCTCTCGTTTCAGATCGAGCATCTTTACGGTCTGACTGTGTTCGAAAATTACTTGTATGCCACCAACTCCGACAACGCCAACATGCAGCCCAAGACCAGCGTGATCCGGGTCAACCGCTTCAACAGCACAGACTACCAAGTGGTGACCAGGGTGGACAAGGGCGGGGCGCTGCACGTGTACCACCAGCGACGACAGCCCCCAGGTACGCCTGAGACCTCGCGCGGGTGGTCGGGGCAGCGCGAGAGGGACGGCGGGTGTTAAAGCTTGTCCTCCCGTTTCCAGTGCGGAGCCACGCGTGCGAAGTGGACCAGTTCGGGAAGGCCGGCGGCTGCTCGGACATCTGTCTCCTGGGGAACGGCCACAAAACCCGCACCTGCCGCTGTCGCTCCGGGTTCAGCCTGGGCAGCGACGGCAAGTCCTGCAAAAGTGAGTGGGACTGCAAGTGTGCTCAACAGTGATTGAGTTCGTCTGAGTGCGAGTAAACACAACTTTACAAGACTCGATGTTCTCTTGCAACAGAGCTGCCAGGAGCGGGTCATCCCGTTTTTCCACCTTGTGCCAGAAAACAGACAGTTCGCTGTCGAATTAAGTCCAAGAAAGCAAACATGAAAAAGAGATGAAACAAATTAAAAACTAAGAAGTCTATTACATTTTGGCCATATTTTTTTAACTTGTGTTGCTGCCTTTATACCCATGCAAGTGGAGCATATTTTCAGCTCACCCAGACCTGATTTGTACATCCATCCTCCCAAATTAGCGGCCGGTGTAAACTGAGGAGTCACTGTGATTCAGCTCCACTGACCTACAACGAGGCAGGCGAAGGTTGGCTGCGGCTGCAGCCCTCCCCTGGGCTGTGGGCTGGGAAAGGGCGATGAGCAAAGTCGCTGAGCAACAGCATAACTTCTCACTGTGTGTTGACCCCCAACACCCCAACCCCCCCCCCCCACCCCCACCCCACCCCCGCGAAACCGTCGGCCTGATTCAGCTTATTCTGGAAACCGTTTTACTCCTCTATCTACCAATAACAGCATTATATCGATCTGCTGGGAATAGAGTGTCCTTGAGAACGACGCGGTTGCTTTAAGTAAATTCACCCCCCCGCCCCCCCCCCCCTCTTTGTCTCTCAATTAAATTTCACTCATTTTCATTTTGAGCTTTTGTTGATCTTGCATTTCTTAACGAATCGATAAGCCTTATTTGGATCAAGTGGGTGTCAGCACGCAATGCGCCGTCTGATTTATTTATTTATTTATTTATTTTTTTGTCCGCAGAGCCGGAGCACGAGCTCTTCCTGGTGTACGGCAAAGGTCGCCCGGGGGTCATCAGGGGCATGGACATGAACGCCAAAGTGCCCGACGAGTACATGATCCCCATCGAGAACCTGATGAACCCGCGGGCGCTGGACTTTCACGCCGAGAGCGAGTTCATTTACTTCGCCGACGCCACCAGCTACATCATCGGGCGGCAGAAGATCGACGGGACCGAGCGGGACACCATCCTGAAGGAGGGTAAGGACGCCGCGGCACTGTCACGGAAGGAAAGGAGTGCGACCGACATAAGATAACAGGAAATATTATCCAAACATACATTATGTGGTTTCATATTTCATCCCCATCACCTTTTTTTAGTTCTGTTCTTCAGTCAGACGTCTCACTGTCTGTTTGTCTCAGGAATCCACACCGTCGAGGGCATCGCTGTGGACTGGATGGCCGACAACTTGTACTGGACGGACGACGGGCCAAAGAAAACCATCAGCGTGGCTCGGCTCGAAAAGGCTTCGCAGACCCGCAAAACCCTGATCGAGGGGAGAATGACGCACCCTCGGGCCATCGTGGTGGACCCTCTGCACGGGTAACGTGGGCACGCACATTTTAGTGCTTTTGCAACCCAATAAAAGGGGCTGGAGAAACTTCGGAGACGGTGAAAGCTGTTGGGAGGGGGAAAGGTGGAGGCAGCAGACGACATCATGCTGACTGCGACGACGCTGGTTAATGAAGTATGATGTTTGTGTGCACGCAAGTGATTTTATGCTCGTGCGTGTCTTTGCAGGTGCTTATTTGTGGGAACGCGAGTACTGGAGATAATGACGGGTGGTCAATTCATCTGATGACTCAATTAAAACCGTAGTCCGTCACCTTTCCTGTAAAGCAGCGTCCGAGAAATGTTTTGGGGTTTTTTTGCAGCCATATCCTGTTTGTGTGTCGCGTCTCTATTTTAACTGAGAGGCTTCGTGGTCTATCAGCCTGTGTGGGCGACTGTAATGATGTCCCCTCTGATTACACATATTGCACACGATTTATTGAAACGGAGGCGTCGCGTTCGTACCGTTTTCGCTTGCACGGAAGGTCTCTGTTTGACCATTTCAAATAGCTCCTAATCTTCCTGTCTGTGGATGTTTTTCATCGATAAGGCCTCCACACACACACACACACACACAAACACACACACGCACACAAAGTCACAATCCTTCGATTGCCGGCGGCAGGGTGATGTGTGTCCACACACTTCCCCGGGGGAAAGGCACTCGCTTTCACTAATGCCTGTAATCAATCAGGCTCAGGGAAAAGGAGCGAAGAAGGGCAGAAAATTGCAGAAAGGAAAGAGACAGATGGAGAAGGAAAAATGAAATGGTAATGCCGGTGTCAATCATAATCCAGCGAGAGGGCGAACGCTCCGTTCGGAGACAGCCGGTGCTCGCAGGCCCCGGCCCGGATCAGTGGTTCAGACTGACAAGTCCTCAAGAATCCAGCGACAAACATGAGCTCGCCTGTGGGCAGATCAGCGGCGTAATGCTGCTGAGCTTCCTCACCGGATCCTTTGGGGAGCGTTGGGAGTGGGGGTCCAGTGCAACATCAGTGCTTTCCCCTAATGCTGAAAATCAAGAGGCCCAAACAAAAAGTCTACCTCCCTTCGTCTTGTTGTCACGTCAGGATTGAAGTGTAACTGGTTCCCCCGTTGCTTTCTCAGGTGGATGTACTGGACGGACTGGGAGGAGGACCCGAAGGAGAGCAAGCGTGGCAAAATCGAGCGCGCCTGGATGGACGGCTCCAACAGAAACGTGTTCCTGACCAGCAAAACAGTGCTGTGGCCCAACGGCCTGAGTCTGGACATCCCACAAGGCATCCTCTACTGGGTGGACGCCTACTACGACCGCATCGAGATGGTCTACCTCAACAGCTCTGGACGCAAGGTCAGAAATTTTTCATGCCGCGGTTTGGACGCGGCGGGGCTCGGCGGGGTCACGGGGAAGTGCTCGTGGGGCGGGGGGGGGGTCGAAAAGCTGCGGACGCACCCGTAGCGAAGGGGCCTTGCAGCAGTGGGCTTGTGTGGGTGGTCCATCACAGTGCAATAAACTCTGCGGCCTTGAGCTTTTTTATGCAGCTGTTGGAGTTAGAGGTTTTCTTCCAGTGTTCATCGACCTGTGTGTGGGACACTCTTTTCATTGAATCGTTGTATTGTCTCTTCAAAATCCATGAAAAATGTTAATATCTGTATATTTTCGAATAAGTTAAATTCGAGTATCGTCACTTGTATTCTGTAAAGTACTTTCAATCTCGTTGAATTTATGTCCTGCGTTTCTTTCTGTTATTGCTTCAACACCAAATGAGCGGAAATGGCTGCGACTAACGAGGGATTGCAGTGAAATCTAATTTAAATGTTGACTGATAGAAAACAAATGAGGTCATCTCATTACACCGAGTCTCCCCACGCATGAATACGAGCATGTTTATGGCCGCAACTGTGGACAGAGACGACAACAAACGGTCTGTCGTCTCTCATGGAAACAAAAAACAGAGGCCAAACCATCCCCTTTTCTTTTTCTCACATCATCAGACGGTGTATGAAGGTCAGGAGCTGAACCACGCCTTCGGCCTGTGCCACTACAAACACTTCCTGTTCTGGAACGAGTACCGAAGCGGCAGCATCTACAAGCTGGACACCACCATCGGCACCGCAACACTGCTGCGCAACGAGCGCCCTCCCATCTTTGAGATCCGAATGTTTGACGCTCAGCAACAGCAAGGTGCCAAAAACCGAAACACTCACCGCCCACCGTTTCGTGTTAATTCAGTACTTTAGGGTAATTTTGTGTTTTTTTTCCCTTTATTAAGTCTAACCATAGATGCATGTCTCATCCGCGAACAGGCTCGAACGCGTGTCGCGTGTACAACGGCGGCTGCAGCAGCCTGTGTCTGGCCATACCAGGAGGTCGACAGTGTGCCTGTGCAGAAGACCAAATACTGGATCCAGCCGACAACACCAGCTGCAAAGGTAGGAACAAACACACACTTTGTGTGTGTGTGTGTGTGCGTGTTCGTGTGCGTGTGTGTGTGTGTGTGTGTGTGTGTGTGCGTGCGTGCGTGCGTGCGTGCGTGCGTGCGTGCGTGCGTGCGTGCGTGCGTGTGTGGCCAAAGGGTATTTCTCACAGCTCTGACTTTGTTCCATTACACCGACCAAGGTTTTATTTCCTGTATGTCAGACAGGATGAGTCAAGCGGCGTGACCGTCTGAGTGTTTCATTAGAACTGTTTGTCTTGAACCGCCTTAACAAATGCAGACGCACAAGAAGAGGCGGCGGTCACAATTGCACAACGTCATGCGATCGAACCGAGTTCAGGAAAGCAAGAGGGGACGGTTTTCACTGTCTTCTTGGGTTTTTTCCCCGAAGAATTTGCAGGGAATCAAAGATTGAACCTCGGTCAAGGTTTT
Source organism: Malacoctenus gilli (assembly GCA_032164315.1). Taxonomy (NCBI): domain Eukaryota; kingdom Metazoa; phylum Chordata; class Actinopteri; order Blenniiformes; family Labrisomidae; genus Malacoctenus; species Malacoctenus gilli. The sequence continues at coordinate 10,626 of JASSRZ010000972.1, forward strand.
TATTGGAGAATCAATTTTCATGCAATTACTGGTCAGCTCTGCCCAGTTCGGTGTCTGCTGGACTCTGATGGATGGCTCTCAAATGTTCATTTAATCGCGCTTCTCCTCGGAAACACACAATTTTCCTTCTGTTGCACAATTTAAAATTCATAACAGCATCCTGCTCCGGGTTCGTGTCCCTCATGAACTCTTTCCCACATTCATTTTACTCCCATTTTTTTTCTCTCTTCCGCAGCCAACCCGTCTTATATCCCTCCGCCTCAGTGCCAGCCGGGAGAGTTCGCGTGTAAGAACAACCGCTGCATCAAGGAGCGCTGGAAGTGCGACGGAGACAACGACTGCCTGGACAACAGCGACGAGGCCCCCGAGCTGTGCTGTGAGTTGCTGCACACGCGCCAACACGAGCACGCAGGGCGCCATGTCCGATGGGCTTCCCAATGGTGTCAGGCGTTACCTTGACCCACCTTCACCGCTGCAACTCCAGTGCTCGACTTTAGCTTTAGGCTAAAATGAAGCTACGTCTTGACCTTAACACACATGCAAAGCATTTTTGGCACCACAAGATAAAACAGACTCCACATCTGTAGTTTATCAGTTTACGTGTTCAGCAGTGGCAAAAATATGACACGCACGCACACACACACACACACACACACACACACACACACACACACACACACACACACACACACACACACAC
>JASSRZ010000973.1:0-11320 GCA_032164315.1 Malacoctenus gilli
CTGGTGAGGTGCCACCAGAACCAGTCTGAAGAGGCTTCACCTGAGTGTTTCCCTGACACAACTTCCCTGTTGAACTTCGGTCCCTCATTAAACTAAAAGCACAGCTTGGAAGTCTGAAGTCAACCCGGACAGATGGACTCAACATAATGTCATTGAATTTAGCTTGTAGAAGTTGAGAGAAAAACCCGCGTGGAGCGCCAACAGGCCGTCTGCAAAATCAGCGTGGAAGGATGATCTGCTCTCTCTCTCTCACCTTTATGTTGGTGCGCACCAAAGCTCCCTGTGATTGGTTGAACGCTCCTTCCAATGTGACCTCCCCGTACTGTTTCCTGTAACATACCAAGTCGTCACTGAGGGCTGGAAACTTGGAGAAAACATAAAGCTGGAAATGCTGAAATCAAGAATGTGGAATAAGAAAAGCAGAGTTGACTTGAAACAGATGATGTTGACGAATGACCAGTGTAGGTCATTCCTATTTTGCGATGTCATTGTCAAAGCAATTGCCTGTGTGTCTTGACTTTTTCTGGAAAGTCCTGTCATACCCTGCTATCAATCATACACGGCATGCTTGAGAAAGCATCCTCTTCACACTTGGTCCAATAGACAGCTGACGGCATCCTCCTCTTGGTACTTGTCGTCATGGGTAAACAAAAGGCAATGCGGACTCCCCGTCAGGGAATCGAAACTCGGTCTTCCGCGTGCGGAGACCGCAAATAGACCGCCTAAATTTCCTAATCACTACGGATGTAATATATTTTTTGGCCACTATTGAGATTTGGGGGGGCGTTACCCTTTTGGTAAGGTAAAGGAAAACCTCGTTTTCTTACTCGATGGATATATTGGTGGTGTTTTACAGTACAGCAGTTGTTTCGAACAAATCTGAGAGTTTTGTGGCTTCTTTTTGGCTTTTGCTAAAGTACATGACATACTACCTGTAATAGAAATAGCTCAGTACTTTCAGCATGTTTGAAATAAAGAAACGTTTGCCATTACCTTTGTGTTTTTATATAAAGCCACTGTTTCTTTTTGCAAGAAGTAAAAACATCAGAATAAGTATTTCTTTACATCATACTAATACGCACACTGCGTACTTGTGCACTACTGTGCACAGAGGAAAATGAAAAAGGTGCTCAACATCTTTCCTGGAAAGATTTCAGTGTCCTTCGGGTGGGGCCCATCAGAACAACTCTGCCAGGACCCGTCTGAAGAGGAAATGAAGATTACAAGAACTCCTTCACTCCAGGACAGGTCCGCTCAAAAACGGGGCCTGGCGACAGCCAATGCTCTGACTTTGGTGTCCCAACATGGAGATGTTTCTGACTAGGAGGAGGTGATGGGGGAGTATCTCCTCCAGTTTGGCAAAATAAAAAATAAATCTTTGAGATAGCTGTTAGAAAACGACATCGGCTACACCATTTACCTTATCAACAAAGGTGAAAAAGAGGTGGACGATGGGACCTGCTTTGCAGAAATTGAGGCCCTCAGGCGGTTCCCTCAGAGAGCCTGTTGCACCAGTGGCTTCAGAGGGGGACAACAATGTTGGCTTCGGAGTCCGGGCCAGTGCAACATGGAAGCAGATCCGGGAGAGCAGGGCTGATGGAAATGCTGCCTTTATCCTGAGGGCAAAGTCTGTCAAAAGCAGCAAGATGTTCAACCTCCAGCAGTACCTCCTGAAGCAGCAGAAGGCTGAGCCTTGCAGAACATCCCGAGGAGAGGCTGCGACATCCAGCACTCTTGGTCTATTCACATAGATGGTCAGACAATCCATCCAGTTTATGTGATGTGTTTATTAGGATTTATTAATGTTGCATAAATTTATAGTTATGGACAAGGATAGGGATCTTGACAATGAGATGCTGATGTTGAGCCTAGGTGCACGCCGGTGTACGCTGGTCCGACCGGCTCACACGGGGCACCAATTGTGTTGTGCTTGGGGAAGTCTGGTTATTGACAGTTTGTAAATTGCTAAAAGCAACCAAATTACATATCATAATTCTCATTTATAATTTAATAACTACGGGGCACCACCCTGTGAACAGGGATCAATAAACAGCACAAACAGTAACAAGTAGTAACAGTAATAAGGGGATTTATCAAGAAGTCACTAAATTCAAAGGGTGAAATTGAGCACTGATCCAGCAGTTATCACAATAATGTGCAAGAATATAAATTTTTATTACAAAACACATATCTCTCACAATCATACAACAAAATGGTGGAGGCTCCATCACGTGGCGCAAAGTTTGAGCAGGACAATGGCAGCTGTCCTACTTGCTCCGCGTGTTCCCAAGAACACATGAGGGAGCACCAATCACCTGCATGCATTGACACTCACAACAAAAGGGTAGCTCGGCTATTTGGCTCGTACACTGACAATCACGGGTCCTCCGGAGTCGTGTACAGTCGGGGGATCGTTGTGGCGTCAGGTGTAAGAATGTGCATGTGTATACTGTTAGTAAGGGGATAGAAAGAAAGAAAGAGAGAGAGACAGAGAGACACGTAAGGTCCGGGAGAACTCGAGGACAGCCATGGGAGGCAGAGCGAGAAGTTACGGACTGTACGTAAACACAACCAGCAGCGCAAAGTTCATTCAAAGAATAGACAAATGGCTCGTGGTGGTAACAGCTTGGTTGCCGGGCAGACTTGTAGAGAGAGAAGTGCGTACGCTCCGAACACTCGAGGACGGTCCTTGAAAAGCACGAGATATTATGGCCTGTATGTAAAACACACAACTGGCAGTGTAGTGTTCATTCAGTGAATGAAACAAAACAGCTCCGAGCGGCAACAGAGCCAGACTCGGCAGTCCGGGGAACAGATCAACAAAGTAAAAGCAGTTTCAAGGGGAAAAAAAACACAGTTCACACTAAATTGATTGTCTCTGCCAAACACAAGCTCTCTTACTTGACCTCGCTCGTGCGACAAGCGTGCTTCCCGGCATTGATGATCGTTCAGTCTGGACATGCGGCCGGTTACAGGAGTTGGTCCTGAACAAGGGAGATCAGCTGGGACTGATGGGGCAGCAAGGGGCCAGAGGAGTTGACTTGTGTGTGTGTGGGGGGGAGGGGGGGGGCACCGTCTCGGAGCGTCTTATCCAAGGAGAAAGTCCTTTCTCTGTGTCTGCTCTTCCAGTAGTGAACTGCGGCCCAGCTCGTGATGTGCACTTGGTGTCGGCGTTGTCCTCCGGTGGCCACGGAGCAGAAAAGGCCTTGCTTTCTCACTGAGACTGGCGTGCCGTTGACCCAGTGGCGTCCCACGGGAAAAGACGATGATAAAGAGGTTTCAGCGTGATTTTACTACCCTTGGTTTCCTCAGGTAGTTGGCTTGTGCCCTCATGGGAGGGGGGGTCGATGCTGACATGGTGCGGCCCAACACCGAACATGTCTCCCTCCAAGCTCGCCCCGGATCCACATATGTTGCTTTACAGACTTTTGACAAAAAAATCCCTGATCTTCCTCAGCTCTCTCCAGACAGTCTTCAGCTCCTTCTCTATTTCCCGACCTGAAGGCTCTCTTCTTCTCCTTAAAGAGAGCCTCAATGCCAGGAGTAATCCAGGGTTCGTATTAATAGACATTGATTGACTCCAGCTGCAGGTGGCTGTCCCCATGGTATGTCTCGGAGGGGTCGATGCCGTGTTAGTCGCTGAGCACCTCCCAGAACTGGAAAACGCGGGGGGGGGGCTTTGCGAGCTAGACCTCATTTCGCACCCTGTCTAGGTGGATTTTAAAATTCTGATTATTCTTTAAACGAAACTGCGACTTCACACATAGACCGGAACTTTCTTCACTGTTGCTCCAATTTGGTTGCCACACTGACCAGCTTGCAGAAGAACAATTTCCCTCATTTTCGTCGAGATTTGACCAACGTCTCCAAAGATCTGCCGCTCAGATAGAAAAGTTGTCTATGCTGTCACCCTCCAGTAACGGACTAGAAGGCAGGAAGGACGCCAAAGATATATCGTTGCTAAGATTGGTTGGGGGAGGCGGACTTAGACATTAATATGTAGACACCTCAGGACATGCTGGAGCATGTTGTGCGTCGCCGCCATATTGGTTTGGTCAACTCAGTCCAGGCGAGCATCAGAACCCATACGGAGTAAACACAGAGCGATGCGATACCTGGTACACCATTGAAAGCAGAGCAGATAGAATTACCTTTATCATTTATATGACAATATTATGACCGTAGCTGAAGTTTTTGGCTATCAACAAAATGCCAACGGCAGTTTTCCAGCAGTCAATGGCAAAATGAGAGATGTTACAACAATTGTAGGTGGGAATACACCTTCCTCTAAATGCACTGGAGCGCATGAGTGACCAGCCCAAGATGGCGGCCGCGTTGAGACGTCAGTTCCAATAGGTGGCTCCCTCAGTGTAGTGGCCTTTAGCCCAGTTGTTTCCTGCTCCACTTTGGCCTGAAGGGCGTACATCATACATTACATATTTGAAGCAAGAAAGGAAAGGATCGCTTTTCAAACATTTGAGTTTTTGGGTTAGACGTAGGGTTAGAGGTTAGGGTTAGGGTGAGGAGTAGGAATCTATCTCAGTAACCCCCCACACACACACACACAACTTGTGTTGTTTTTTTTAAATTAGGTTTTGTGGTCGTCACCTTGCCATTGAACTAAAGCCATCTCAGGGACTTACCTTGCCTCGTCAGCAAGTTGCACTGATCGACAAATGACAGAGCCTTCGTTTTTTACATTGTTGGACTTTATTGATTGGCTTGAGTTAGTGCTTTTTGTAACTTTGCAGGTAAATTTGTTGATTCCTCCAAGGTGAGTGTTTGAAGTCAATGGGGGGGGGGGGGTTCTACCTCAGGGTCAACAAGTGTTTCGGCCATTACCACTATTCACTCTCATTCGAGGACGGCCCCACCAGGCTATATTCAAATCCTGGGGTGTGTCCTGTCACCAATTTGGTGAAAAACCTGTTGTTATTTCACCATTTTCAGAATTTTTGTTGTTTATTTTGTTTATTTTTTTTTTCATTTTTAAATTAGTTGATCAAAAGGCTCCAAGTATTTATTTTTTTTGAGTTAGAGTTAGGTTAGGGAACGGATTAACAGAAAAACACGGGCAACAGGCTTTACAATCGGGGTAATTTTCCTTGTAAAATTCTGATTTATGTTATATCCATTAAAATTAAAACAATAAAACATATTATAAAAGGCAAACAAAGGAAATATATAAAAGGAAAAGGCCCGTGGAGACGTAGACAGTTTTCTTTGTTTCCCAGAGGGGCAGAACATCATTCTTAAAATCGTCATTAATTTATTCATTGAAGCAATAAAAAACAAATAAATAAGAGAATCCATTACACAATCTAAAAAGCCATAAAACAAATAAATAGGACCAAAGATTCATACAAGAAGGGGAGATTGGAGGTGGGTAGGGTGAGGGAAAAGATAAGGGGAGGGGATAGAAAGAAAGGGGGGAGGGGGGTAAAGACCTAGGAAGAAAATGGGGGGAATTAAAACAGACTCCTGGGCTAAAACCAATGGCGAACTCCTTGCAGAGACTGCTGCGTAAACCTGTACATTAAAAAAAAAAAGTAAACTACATGCACAACAAGTATAAGTATACCAATTTGCAAAATATGCCCATCTGTCAATCTGTCCAAGGAGGTCTATATATTTCCCTGACTACCAAAAGTTAATCAAAAAATAAAGGAGATGTGATATAATATTAATAAATAAATCAATCAATCAATCAATCAAATTAAAAATAAAGACTTCCTAAAATATTTAAAAATATAATCCAATTAAGATACAGCCTCTTTTCGTCTCCATTGAAGGCACATTAAATCGATATAAATGGGTTGAAAAACGACAAACAAGATCAGAAACCAAATCATTTAGGGGAAGGAGATCTTGAGGAGACCTCCAAAAACAAACAACATTGAAAAGTGAAAAAATGCATTCATATTGAAATGATGAGGCATCTGCACCTATTTGCCTTCTAATGGAGGTAAGAAAAGGGTAAAACCAGAGGTTCAATAAAAGGTATCGCTAGAATTCCAATTGTAATGGACACAAATAAAATTAAATAAAACAAGAATATATAAATTAGGAACATAAAAGAAGGTTAAAAAAAATAAAAGTGGGATACATAAAACTTGAATGAAGTTATTACTTCATTATTACTTCTATTACAGAATTTATTCAGACTTCATTCTGGACGTTAATTATTCGTCTTCAGCTTGTCTCTCTTGATGCACCAAGTGTTTGTCCTCACTGTTATCAATATTTTTAGGACTAATATGAGGAATGGCTGACCTGTCTTAAATTTGGTGAATAATTGTTTTTCACACAACTAAAGGGAAAAAAAGCATCCCTTTGCTGTTTTTATGTATCATATTATTGTTTCACGTGTAAGTTGCTCTTGTATTTAAACATGATTGCATTGCTTCATTCAGAGAAATGAGGTAAAAAGGTAATTAATATTGTTCTTTTTGAAGCTAAAGTAGCTTTTTTTATTTTATATGAAAGAAATTTATATGAAAGAAAATGAAAAGATTAAAATAAGAAATGACAAAATCGCAATAAACAAATTAGAAAGGGTGTGCAAATCAAAGAGAGAAACGAAGTTTCGAACCAAATTGATCCTCTACAGGTACACCAAAAAAGTTAATTTTGAAAGAATGGCAGAGCAAATTCTCATGTGTCCGATCCCTGCGAAGGTCAAGTACAGAGTGAGCCTATAATTGCCTTACTTATTATCGTCTTTTTTATAGTGGCCTTTTTACAATCGCCTTTATATAATAGTTTATTTTCTCTACTTGTCTTTTTTAATCCTTTAAATGTTTTTTTAAGTAATTCATTTAATGATCTTAATCCAATATAATTAAATTAAAATATATTTATTCATTAAATGTTAGGGTGAAGGGCAGGATTAGGGTTAGGGCCAGGATTTGGGTTAGGGTTGGAGGGTTAGGGCCAGGGTTAGGGTTAGTGTCAGGGTTTGGGATAGGGCTAAGACCACATGAAGATATACCATCAAAATACCCCATCAATTAGACTTAAGTTTAGGTGAAGAGTTGAAATTAGGTTAAGGCATTGAAACTAAATTTGGAGCCAGGGAAACAGACTGTCCAGGAGAGAAGAAAAACCATAAACAAATAAATATGTGTTAAGGGGAATGACACCAAAGGGGATCAGCCATATTTATGCTTCATATTTCAACCAAATGGTCCCCTGTGCCCAAATTAAAGAAACATACCAAAGTATGTTAAGGGCATGGGACCAAGGAGGATCAGTAACTAGTTGTACTTCATATTCAGACCAAATGGTTCCCTAGTGCCCAACTAAATATCCATTGTCTCTCCATTTTCTTACATTCTAGGTTTGTCCAAAGAAGGTTCCATTGCAAACCTACCATCCTAAGCGAGGACAAGCCATTACTGACAAAATGAGCGACAAACGGTGAGTCCACAGCTTTTTTATTTTTAATGTTATACCTGTGCTGTGTCATTCGTGTGGGCAAGGTGTTTCTCATTTCACCAACATATTTTAAGTTGCATTTCAAACAAAACATCAAATAAACACAGTTTTTAGAGTTCAGGCTAATTGCCTGATCAATCTTATAGATTGTTCCATCCCGGGCATTTCTAATGAATTTTAAATACATGAATTGTTCATCCAACAAGTTTTTCTGGACTTAGGGATGGAAGTTTGGCTTTGACCAGGATATCCTGCAATTTGTTGTTGCGTCGATAGGCTGAAACTACCTCCCTGTCTTGAATCACATCTTGTGCTGAAGTACCTTCAAAATTTGTTTTAAATTTCCTGTTTATCATCATAGCAGTCAAGGAAAAGGTCATAATCAAAGGAATTAACTTCCCATGATCCCTTGGTTTTCGGTCCTGGAATGTTTTCAGACAGTTCCTTAAAAACATCCTCAAGTACACCTGCCTACACAATGCACTAAGCAGTGTTGAGACAGCTTCCTGAAAATCCTCATCTCTCGCGCAGATTCTTCTAAATCTCAAAATTTTAGACTTGACAACCCCTCAGAAGGTATGCTGGGGATGAAAACTATGTCTGCGAAGAAGTGCATGCGTGTCGGTCCTCTTGAAGAAAACCTTCACATCCAACTCAAAGTCTTTATGAAATTCTGGTCCTTTAAATACTTTGGTATCAAGAAAGTAAATAGACATTTTATTAACTTCTTTCTTTAATTTGATAGAAGGATCAGGGGAATTTAACGTATCAACAAACTCTCCAAAATCTTCCTTAGAGCCCGTCCGGATACCCCAAACATCGTCAAGATAGCGTAGATAATAAACAGGCATTCTGCGGCATTTTGTCAGGGCCTCCTTTTCCCAGTTGGCCATATATATGTTGGCTTGCCCATAGCTGTGCCCTTAACCTGTAAATAAAACCTATTATCAAACATAAAATCGTTTCGTGTCAGGTTGATTTCCAAAAGTAGCAACAATTCTTCATTCGGCCGCATGGGATCCGGGTATTCAAGGAAAATATTTTTGACACATACAATACTGGCCTGTATCGGAATGTTCGTATGTCAACTATCTATGTCCAAGGAGAAAAAGTAAAATTCATCTGAGATCCTCAAATCATGTACAATCGCTAAGAGATGGTATGTATCTTTCACATAGGCAGGAACTTTGACAGACAGTGGGTTCAGATAATAATCCAAAGACTGAGCCGTAAAACAAGTTTAACTCCCGCAGTTGGACACAATCAGTCTGCCATTTTCAAAAGGTACCGTCCACTTTTGTGGTTCCTTATGACTCTTTGGTAAGATATAAAAGCGCCTTTCACTCAGCTGGCGACTGCCTATCAAATATTGTCGCTGTTTTGCATTCATGAACTTTTCCTTTTTCAGGTTATCGACTATCAATGTCACCATCGGGACTATTTGCATGTTAATAGGTGACTCTAATTTCTTATAATACACTGCGTCATTAAGATGTCATTGCACTTCAAAAACATATTGTTCTCTACTAAGGATCACCACGGCTAATCCCTTATCAACTGGTTTGATAACTATATGTTTAGCCTGTTGCAGCTCACGTAGAGCTTTTTTACCTCCTCCTGGGAGATGTTACATGGTTCTTGTGTTGGTTTATAGTGTCTTTCAAAATTAGTTAAATCTTCATCAATTAAATGTATGAGTTCCAAGGGTAAGTTATAGAGGGGTGGTGTCCAAAATGATGGCCAAACAAAGGGCAAGTGAGGAAAATCATTAACCTTTTAAAAGTATGCAGTCAATTTCAATTTACGATGATAATTTTGAATGTCCATTTCCATTTGTGTTTTGTGATTCCTGCCTAGGTCCAAAGCTGGGATGCCAACAGAGATCTTTGCGTATTAGACAACGTAAAGTTCTTGGCCAAGACTATCACATCTTGTATAACCAAGGACTGTGTTCTCTCCGTCCCCATCCGTTGAGGCCTTAAGGGGACTTGGAGTTTAAAAAGAACCTTGCTCTGATCATGATGAGGGTGATGGGGGCCCTGATGGAGTCTCTGACACTCCCGGTGTTCTTCTGGCCCTCTGTGGGAGGGATGGTGTGGCGCCCCCCTCGTGGCCAGTGGTCTTGCTCTGATGGTGACCAGCCTGTGCTGAGCAGGCATGATTTCAGTGGAGCAGCACCTCATTGCTGGTGGTGGGGAGGAGGAGGGGAGGGGAGGAAGGGGAGAGATGGGAGGAAGCATCTGATTTGGATCAGAGGGTGATGTGGAGGGGGAGGAGGAAGATGATATGGAACTGGTGGTGGAGTGAGAAGGGAGTCTCCTTTTTGCTGCTGGGGGTGTGGCAGACCTCTGTGGGCGTCGTTCAGCGGGGGATTGATTTTCCTCCAGCAGGTGAAGGAAGTTCATTAGTTCCTCCTGCTCCTCCAGTCGCAGGACCCCCTGGATGTGGTCGATGGTGTCCTATCGGAGGCGGAGACGCCGTGCGTCGGACACTATTGGCTGTGTGCTGTGGGTGAAAAGCACTGTCAGGACTACGCTCCGGACTGGAACCGCTGGGCTCCAGGCTCAGATTGCCAGCCGTGTCGGAGGTGTTGTTCGTGGTGCCTTCTGGGTTTGGGGCGCTCACCCTGTTGTGCCGTCTCGGTACTGCTGGGGGCACGTCTGTCGGTAGCGACCAGGTGGTTGTGGTGGTCCTCGGGTGATGTGTAGGATCTGGGTGGTGGTTGAGGCTGGTTTGACCTGGATGGGTGCTCGAATTCCTGGGTCCACCTCTGGTTCCGCTGTGGTGGTCGCCGGCGGTAGCTGACCTGCAGCCAGCCTGGTTCGGTCTCCTCGTACCAGACCATCGTGGTGCTGGTGACTGACTTCTGGACCGGTACAGCTGGTCAGGATAACGGAGCGTGAAAAAGGAAAACGGACTGTGACTCAAAGTGAGGCCAACTGGCCTTTTATTTACAAAAAAAGGAAAGGATGCGAAAAAATAAACTATTGACAAAAAGAAAACAGCAAGCAATTGCGATGTTTCGACTTGATCTGGGTCTTCACCAGGCTTGCTTGCTGTGCTGATGCCGAGAAGCCGTGTCACGGTTGGAGAAAGCTGTGCTGAGCCTGCAGGCAGATTCAAAAAGACCGCTGTAACCGGGAGGGTACAGTGAGTGGTTTGGACTGTCCAGGAACTTCATAGCAGCATTTAAATTATGCCAATCAGCGGCCAGGAGGTGGACAGGGTCAGCACACCCGAGCTCCCCCTGTCGCCCGGCGAGGCACATCAGAACACTGTACTGCACATTGTTTGAACGTCAAAATGCTCCTGGCAGCAGTCAAGGGGGCAAGTAACACATTTAACATTTTGCAATATTTGCAGGTACTCAGAGGATTCGCTGGGAAGGACCGGGATAGTGTCCACATTGAAACAGTCTGAAACTGTGATGAACAAAGTTATGATTATCATCATGGATGTACAGTACTCCCTCAGGTAAGTCAAGCCAAAGAATTCTGTAAACTCATCTCATAAGCAGGCTGGGTTCTACAAGGGTGTCACAAGCCGTTTCTCAATACCAAGTACGCTGAGTGCAGACTCCCGAACTTCTGAAGCTCGGACTTGAAAACTTGGAAACTTTCCGAGGACGGGAGTTCGCAGTACGGTTTTTGGACAACTGGAATGGCTGTGTTCTCATGACGTCACTGCCTTGACCTCGGTGTCTGCGGCCAGTGATTATCCCAGAAAGGTTTATTTTATGTTGTAAATTGTAATAAAAATAAAATAACTACAGAAAACAAACGCCTTACTCGTTTTTTAAATTTAAATGCTCCTCCGCCATCGCTGGTTGTAGTGAAATGCATTCTGGGATACATGGCTGTCCGAGTCCACACGAGTCACCATC
>JASSRZ010000974.1:0-11317 GCA_032164315.1 Malacoctenus gilli
TGTGTGTGTGTGTGTGTGTGTGTGTGTGTGTGTGTGTGTGTGTGTGTGTGTGTGTGTGTGTGTGTGTGTGAGATGCAGTTGAAACAGGTTTCACAGTTGCAAAGAAAGAAATAAGCCATTTCTGATGGCATTTTACATCCATGTGTGACTGATGGGTCAAATTGACCCACACAGTATCTATGTGATATAAACATGTGGGGGGGGGGGTCGCAAATAAGTTAGATGAACAATTTTCAAATTATAGCTTGAACACCTTAACTAAGCAGAAGAAATTTTAAAAAAAATACTTGTAATACTGCAATGTCTAGACCTTGAAAATCTGACACGGGTCAATTTGAAACGGAACATAAGAGGAGGGTTGCACGGTTTGGGATTTACTTACTTTTTGACAGACATTTAAAAACCTAACTCACTCCTCATACTGAACCATGCTCTCGGGAGCAGAGACTCACCCAGTGGTGAAATCCACGAGTCCCCAAGTGCCACCCCAGCAAAGTTGCATTTTATTGTTCCCTCAGCTATTGCCTGTGAACAAACAGCAGACCAATGGTGAAGGTAATAACTACAGCTCCTACTCAACTATTTAAAAAAAAAGTGTGCATGCACTGTGCTACAGGTCAGCTGTGCAGAATTTCACTTTCTTCATTTGCCAGCTTTCTGTCAAAAGAAAATTCTTTACAAAATGGATTTGTCGCAGAAATAACCTCACAGAAACTGTGGAGCTGAAATTGAAAGCAGATTGTGTATTTTACTCACCTTGGTGAGTTCCAGTGAAATCGCAGCAGCCATCTTTCCTCCATAAGATTCAGAAAAGATGTAAAAGGGCGCACTCTGGGTCACACACAAAACAAAGATCAGAGTTAGGGTTGTCTTGTAGAGGCACCTCTTAATCCTTAATGTTTCAAGATAATCTGCATGAACTCTTTAGGATGTGTCTCCTTGCACGTAGAGCACTTTTAACAGTTTTACCTTTTTTTTTTTTTTACATGTTCTTGGCTATTAGCTGAACAAGCACACACATTGCTCTCAGATGGAACATGTAGAGACTTTCTCACAAATATCATTGTTTGTTTAAGTGGGACTTATTGCTTTTCTTGTTCTTTGGAATTTTTACTCGGTAAGCCACATAGGAATATTGCATTTTGCAATTAAATCATAGAGGCCAATGGAGCAGATTTGGAACTACTGGCTTCTTTCTACCACACATCAGTCCTGGATCCAAATAGTCAACAAAAATATGAACAATACAAGGCAGTTTCTGACCTATAACAGACACATGGTGACCCCGGAACACAAGTATCTTCAGCCCACTCCAAAGTTTAAAGTAAAAACTGCTGTGCACATATTGAGCCCGCAGTTCTCAGCGAAGGTCCACTGTGGGCTGTGAAGCAAGACCCTAAAATCCCAATGGCTTCTTGAGGCAGCTGGCTCTTCCTAATATGTGTAATTAAGGTAAAGCTTCAACTGACTTCTTCAACTTGTTTGGATCACTCCCCAATCCACATAAAGGGAAATTCTCAAGACCCTGCCTGGCCCAACAAAAATGTTCCATTTGAACATTTGTTCCTATGTGCCATGCCCACCTGCCATGTCTCTGTCCTCCACCAGTGGAGCATGCCTTACTCTGAGAAGCACTGGGTTAAGGAAACCAGTGAAAGAGGCATTTCTTCTTAAGACATGAAGAAAAAGTAAGGTACTCAAGACCATCTGCTTGCCAGTTGAGCTAAAGAGTCATCAAAAAGACATTTCCAAAGGATGAGTCAGTGATAGGTTGAGGTTGTACCTGAAACTCAGACCTCTCAGTGAAGAAGTGTTTGAGCAGCACCAGCATGTCAGAGCCCACAGTGTACACATCTGTGGCGTAGGCATCTGGCCGATCAGTGTAGCTGAAGCCAGTGCCCACTGGGTTGTCAACAAACAACACATTCGCTGCTTGGACCTAAGCACACAAAATAAAGGTCTGTTACAACATTCCACCATGATTGTCTGCATCACAATATCATTCAAATGACTCAAATGGCAACTGTAATGACAAAAAGTATTGAAAATATAACTGCAACAAAGGCATGATGAGCTTCCTTTCCTTCTACTGCTCCTCACAATGGATTGTTTTTTGTTGCCATCATGTTTTGTTTGCTTTCCTCATATTCAAACAGTACCAAACAACATCAAAGTAAACAATGAGAATTAGGTGGACTCCAAAGATTTACAAGGGGGCTTAATTGCCCGCCTGAGCAATCACAGCTCTCGCTGGAGCAGTTTCAAGGGGAGTCTGAACCTGAGCTGTGTTTAGGGTACATTTCTATGGAGCCTAGAAGATATGGCTGAATTGTCAATCAACTGCCACCTGATGGCCAGTTACATCTCACAGTCTCTTTTCGTTTTCACCCTCCCAACAGGTAACTTGTTCTACCTCCCAGACATAGTACAGGACACCACAGATGCTTTACTCTTTGCAGGCATTCCATGTTTTAATACGTCTTGATACATTTTAATTTACATTTAGTTCAGTCATTCACTCATATCCCACTAGTAGGAGGGGGTTACCACTATCTGTACATATGCCACTATTGAAGATGAGTTGATCATAAGACGTTTGGCAAAGTATTATATTTACTTTTGTTTTATTTATCGTTAACCACATTCATTGTTTGTTTGTTTGTTTTTTAAGTATCACTATCAGCTGCCAAATATTGGGGCTATAATTTTAAAAACTCAGTCTTACCCAACTGGTTTTTCGGGGCTCCAGGTCTCTGGTCAACGGTCCAATTTCCTCAAAGTTTCCAAAACCACATCCAGATCCTCCAGGTCCACCCTAAAGACAAGTCAAGCACCAGTCTATTATTATTTCATCTTTGACTTTCACTTTACCAGGAATATCATCTCTTCAAACCAAAAACACCTGTAAAATGTGCAAGTAGATCAGCCCATCGACTGAATCACTGTACAGTACAAATATCATGTCCAGATGATGAATTGATCCATTGAGCTTCGTCAGTATTTTCTATGCTGGACCAGAAACGACTGCTTGTCCTGCAAAAGCTTGCCGCCAGATATTCTTTTTGAAGCCTCATCAGAACTGTCACACTACTAATATTAAGGCTACTCAAAGGAGTTTTTTTTGGTTCTGCCCATACATGGTTAGAATTTAGTAATTCATTCTTAGAGCCATTTCCTTTTATGCCATGCCTTATTTGCCGTTTTATCTATGACTCTTCAAATAATGCTCTACCATGTTGTTTGTTTTGAGCAGCTTGGATGTGGTTCCAAGTGAGCAAAGTGGAGCTGAAACATGACAGTGACAGATTGATGCTAATTTGGTATGAGACTCAGCAGGAAGAATCAACATTTCTTTTGTGTCAACTGTTACTGCTGTATCTTTCACACAGGACAGTGCATAAGTCATGTTTCTAAGTTGATTTCACACATGCCACGGCAGGACACAATTGTAATTGAGGGTTAACTGACCCCTGGACAGCCATGTGCTGCCACACAAAGTTAATTAAGGTACTGATATGTGTGTGTCTGTGTGTGTCTGTGTGTGTCTGTGTGTGTCTGTGTGTGTCTGTGTGTGTCTGTGTGTGTCTGTGTGTGTGTCTGCGTGTGTGTCTGCGTGTCTGTGTGTCTGTGTGTATGTCTGTGTGCGTGTCAAATTAAATGTGTTTGCGCCTAGAAAAATGTAATTCTCCCAAGACACACATTCATTTGCAGTTCCAAAAGTTTTGTTTGCAATTCATGAATTTTTAAGTGTGTTTCCAGAAGAGTTACTTGCGTTTTGCTAGATGGACTTTTATGGGCAAGTCCTCCATGAACGAGACATGTGTGTTTTGTTTGTTTTCAGCTTAGTTCACTTTGTTAGCAGTATTTATAATGGCAAGGTGTTTTGCAACAGTGTTATTAAAAAGGGAAACACATTTACAAATATTCAAAGCAGGGGGTTATTTGCGGATATTCAAACATTATAATTTACAGTATATGAACTTGCTTTGTGTTCTGCATCCTGATTGGACTGTATGCCAATGTCAATCAATCTTCTTTGTGCTTTTTTCTCTGTCCAGTACAGAAATGCTATGCTCAGAAATTCTAAAATTTACATTCGATAATTTGGGGAAAATTACGTCAAAATTTATATGGAAAAAAAGCACCCTAGAATTTGACTCAAAACCCTTAATTATCTAGATAAGAGTTGTCTTAAATACCCAAATCTAAAATATTATTTTTGGGCTGCCAAAAGGAAACCTAAGATCGCGTGGCTTCAGAATAACAAGTAGAAAAAAGTCTTTGTCACTAAAATCTCTGCACTGTCCTACCCTTCCTGGGTGCTCCCGTAAAAGAACTGACAACTAAGAACACTCTTAAAATCTGGATTAAGGTCATTTCTCCCATCTGCAACAAGACTGTACAACATCAGCATCAGTGGCTGATGCTGTACAAGTCATACCGGCCATCTCCATACACTTTTTAACTTGTTTATTTTTTAAGTAAAAAAGTTTAAGTAAATCGCACATTTTTCTTTTTCTGGTTTTGTAAATAGCCTACTGTATTCTATTCTTTCTTTGGAGTCTATATTTTTGTTCTTCCTGTAAATATTTGTACATACATTGTACATATTTTGTATTTATTTTACACATATTGTTACATACAATTTATTTATTTTATATTTTACCAAGAAAGACATTCAATTGAAGTACAGTCAGCTTCTGGATTATCAACACAAGTATCGTCATTAATCAGCATTGGATCTATAAGGAGCTTTGCACCAAAGCGTTTGGACATTGGTTTCAAAAGGTAGTCAGAATGATGCGAAGCCACTATGATTGGCCCATTTGGATCTCATCAAGTCATCACTGACAGTAAATGCCTCTTGAAAAAAACCCAAATCGGCTGTTGCTGGTAATCATCCCTTAAACCTCTGGCAAAACTACAGACAATGACAAACTTGTGATGGAAAGGTGAATTCTCTGTGAGCCACTTAGCAGCTGATGGTAGGAGCACCCTGCAAAGGTGCATCAGTCCTTCCTGAACATTTTTTACTTCCACTGTCTCAGTGGCTTCATGTTGACTGAAGTTACAACACGTGGAACATCTCTCCCTCCAAGAAAGTATTTCAACTCATCTCATCTGGCGTTCATCAACTCGGACAAAGCAACAACAATATCAGTGTGGGCCTTTTTGGATTCACCCATCTTTTTTTTTCTGTGGTGAAGGGAAGACACACGGAGTCCTGAAGAACAGAATGGTCGCTGCAGTTACTCATTCATATATTTTTAGCTTCAGCAAACAAGCCCAGTTCAATTTTTTCCCCCCACCACATTTCCTCTTTTTTGTTACTGTAGTTCAACAAAACTTGTTTAAGTTTTTTGGAAGTTTACGAAAATCACAGACTGGCAGAAAAAATTCAATGTGGTGTCTGAACAAAGACTCCATAAACCCTACAGAGCTGTTACATTAGCCCTGACAGACAGAAGGCGGATGGGGGACTGAGATGAAGTATCAACCCAAAGACAGGAGCATCAATGAACAGGAATGTTTGGTATAACTGCAACACCAAGATTCTTCTTTGTTCATCATTTGTCCAACAATTTTTGGTGTAATTTGGAAATCATACCTTGTGTGTGCAATTTTTTATTGAATCATAAAGACACAAAATGCTCTCCACAGTTGTGTGTGCGTGTGTTAAAAATGAAAAATAGATTAGCAGCCTTGAAAGTAGCAAGGGGCTGAGTGAGTCCTACCTGCAGCCACATGAGCAGAGGAAGCTCCTGGCCCTGCGCAGCCTGACAGTCAGCGTAGTAGAGCCACCAGAACATGTGGGCTCCGTCCCTCACCTGTACGTAGCTCCACGTCTCCTTGCCCGCCGTCAACCGGCCCAACCCTGCACACAGTTCACACACCTCATCATACTCTCATCATTCTGCCGGTGTCGTGCCGGTCCGCACTAAACGCCGACGGCAGTGTGGAGCATGTGACAGCGCGGTGAGCAGAAGATGAAACCCACCTTTACTGAACGCAGCAGCGAGGAGAAGCAGCACGCTATACGCCTGCAGCCGACCCATGGTTTCAGCGAGTAATGTGATAGGAGCCACAAACCTGTCCGAGTCTATGTGAGCAGTAACCACAGGTCATAAGACTGCACGCACGGTCAGCTGATTCCCCGTCACATGCATACGTAGAGACCTCATTACGTACTGGAGCACGTCGTGCGTCGTCGCCATATTGGTTGGGTCGCCTCAGTCTGTGGCCTCAGTCCAGGCTAGCGTCGGAACTGTAGAAATACACATGCCCCACACTGTTTGTTGAATCTGGTTATACTTGATGATGATTTTCATATTGGAACTCCGCTTTGACTTTTTGCTCGACAGGCTGGTGCCTGTGCACAAGTGCGGTTCCATTTAATATTGTCACTGAAAGAGATAACTGTGAGATAAAGATTCAAAATTTTCAAAGATTAAAAAAATGATAACATCCAAAACAAACTGAACTGAGTTACTGCTGTGATATTGCTGTAATTTATACAGTAAAATTTGAAATGCCTCAAACTCATCTTTTGTATTTTCTTTTAAATTGGTCTGTCCAACAGAGCAATTGGCCCCAGCAGGGCCCACCCTCTCATGGTTGTGGAGAACCCCCACTGCCCATGCAGTAAAGTATGGATAAAATCAACCAACCATCTATTAGCAAATAAGCAACACAAAAACTTAAAATATTTCACAAAACGTCTCGAGACGTTTTTCTGTCCCAACTTCATCTGTGGAGAAGCTCGTCGATGGCTGTGTGATGGCTGGGACACTGAAGCATGCTTGAGTGTTAAACGCACAAAGCAGAAACAAACAGGTTGGTCAAAATCTTATTAAAATGAAAAGCCAGTTTAGGATATAATTTATATTGGTCGTTTTTTCTTGGAAGGAAGAATGAGCTGTGAGCATGAGAATTAGCACCTTCCTCATGGTGCCATGCACTATCCATGAGCCATTTTTGTGAATAAATGGCCAATTTTTAAACTCTGAAGACCTTGTAAATACACATACTTTTATCTAATGTATTTAGTGTTTTAGCCTGATTTATATTTATTTTAATTTAACTTTAAACTTCTTTCAGTATTCCCCATTGTTTTGTATATTGGGCAAGGTAACAACAAATTTCCCTCTGGGATCAATAAAGTATTTCTGATTCTGATTTGCGCAGGCTCCACACTCCGCACCAGTCAGTGGCAGTAATGTGCGAATTATCATTTGGCAACCGCCAAGAAAAAACACAGAAGAAGAATCAGGAGCCGGCGAAGAAGAAAAAGAAGTTGCTGCCACACGTTGTGCCAATTCTTTTTTCTTTTCTTTTTTTAACTTTATTCTACTGCCAGTGGTACAGGTGAGCTCATCAGACAGTTATTACTTTCACAGAGATCAGGTAGAAAGCGGCGGGTGCAGCGCAGGAGGTCCTTCCTTGTGTCGTAACATCGTAACTTACGGGCTATAAAGTTCCCCGGCTGCTGCTAGGCGTGCTAGCTGCACAACTGAGTAGCCAGCACTGCAGCTTCATCAATTGATAGGGGACAAAGTGAAGCTGAGGGGGACGCTGTCCCCACCTCTGCGTCGGCTCACCTTCAGAGGTACAAAGAGACATTTGCATATGAATGTAGTTGCTATGTTTTGGGGTATTCCCGCTGACGCCCTCAACGTAAATGCTGTTTACCGATTGTTACACGTTAATGCTTTTCTGCATCTTGCAACCTGCCGATGCACAGAATGCAGCTTCTGTCAAAGGGAAAGGCAGAGGACACTGTAAAAGGCTTATTGAAACAGACCCTGACACACCCATGGCTGTTTCAGGGAGTTGTAGACTTTGTGCCCATTGCAGTGAATGTTTTTCTCCGATCAACATAGTGAGAGTCAACTTTGACTCTGAAGCGTTTGGCTGACAAGAAACAATTGAGTTCCAATTTCATTTTGACATTTGGTGTAATGGTTTAGCAATGCGACATGTCGATGCTCATCTTGATTGATGGGATGATGCATGTGCTGGAGCAGAACACCTGCGAGATAACACAGAGTAAACACTTGTGTAAACAGTCCCAAATTCATCAGACCACCGTCAGTTGGTCTCTGCGTTTTCATACCTAGTTTAGTAAGTTGTTCTGTTTAGCACAAAGGTACAAAAAGAAATGACTTTGTGGACAATGATGGTTGTCATAGCAATAATGTCACTGCCTTAAGCTTTTTGCCAATCAGTAACTAACTAGTAGCATACTGCACAGTGAGAAATGACTGAATGCCACAGTATAGAGATGCATTGCTTGAAAGACACACTGCCTAAATCCCACTATTTGTATCAGTTACAATGGCCAAACTACAAGGTTTCGAATTCTGGATGAAGACCCTGAAGGAGGCGCGCTATGTTGTGGCACCCATGGTTGACCAGAGCGAGCTGGCTTGGCGCCTGCTGAGCCGTCGACACGGTGCTCAGCTTTGCTACACTCCCATGTTGCATGCACAGGTATTTGTCCGTGATGCCAACTACCGGAGAGAAAACCTGTACAATGAAGTGTGTGAGGAGGACAGACCTCTCATTACACAGGTGAGGACCCTTACAGACGTTATGGTTGGCATGCTCTGGATTTGTTTCACCTTTTTCACCAAAACCACTCAGGGTTTTGAAATGAGATGTGTTGTTAAATTCCAGTTTACGTTCATCCCACGTAATGTATTGTCTCCTGTTTTGAAAGCTCAGTGAAACAAACAAGCTTCTGGTTTCTTGTGTCAGTTTTGTGCCAATGATCCTGAGGTGTTTCTGAAGGCTGCTTTACTGGCTCAGAATTACTGCGACGCCATCGACCTCAACCTGGGATGTCCACAAATGATTGCAAAAAGAGGTGAACCTTTCACTTCCCCATGATTGTTAAGTTTTTCCACTCTTAAGTGGTTGCATCAGATGACAGAAATACTCCTGTTTCTTGTTGGTTCACCAGGACACTATGGAGTTTTTCTGCAAGATGAATGGGAGCTGCTAAAGAGAATGAGTAAGTCTGAGTGTCATTGCCTTTGATTGCTGTTTGTCAGTGAATACCATGACAGTAAATCGTCCAAACTGTGGCAAAATATACAACATTCTGATTTTTGTGATGGTTGCAGTCATGCACCTTCTGACATGTTGTATGTATCTGTCCTTACAGACTGCCCTAGTTGTGTCTAAAACACAAGCGTTTCTTCCTTATGTTAGTCAGGTTAGCCAATGAGAAGCTGTCTGTGCCTATTACATGCAAGATCCGTGTCTTCGAGGACATTGAAAAGACGGTGCGCTATGCCCTGATGCTTGAAGAAGCTGGATGCCAGGTATCAAATATACTCATGTGGAATCCCATCCTTTGTTTTTGTCCATAAAACCTTCTTTTTCTGCTCATCATACCATTTGTTTCAATAATTGCAAAGAAGGTAAACGATGAGGGGTTAATACTTAAACCAAAACCAGAATTTCAAAGTATGCCGTTAATTTTGCTGGAAACTATTCCACCATCTTAGTACCTTAGTACTTTTTGGTTTTTGGCTGAATAGATTTGAGTTTTCCAAAATAGGGTCAAGCACTTTAATCATTTCACTGAATCCCTGTTTGTATTCCAGTTGCTGACCGTGCATGGCAGAACCAAAGACCAGAAAGGAGCCATGACTGGTATTGCCAGCTGGGAGCACATCAATGCAGTAAGGTGAGCAACCACATGTACTTCATTGAATCTTGATCCTACCTCGATGTGCCTTGCCCTTTTCACACCCAAAATGGCACTTCACAACTTGTCTGAACCTTAATGCAAAATGAAGAGTGCTACACAGAATACTCCGAGTACACTTGATTGACCGATCGAATTCCACAGGAAGGCTGTGAAAATTCCAGTTTTTGCTAATGGCAACATCCAACACCTGAGTGATGTGGAACGCTGCATTCGGGAAACAGGAGTGCAAGGAGTTATGAGTGCAGGTATGACACATGTATCATCTACTTTGTTCCCACATTTCTCCTGTTTTATAACACTTTTGTGCTCATATGTTGGGCTTGAACCAATGATTATTCTTGTAAAATAAGTAATAAATTCGTAGTAACAGATAAAGTAGTTTAGAAAAATCTATTTCTCATCATCAGTTTTTTGTTTTTTGTTTTTTTAACAATAAGATGTCTTGCAGACAAAAAGGTGACAATTTGCAAACAACAGGTTATGGTTCAAATATTCCTGATTACCGTTTCTTGAAAAAAATTAATTTTCAAAAGTTAAATTGCAAAATATTATACAAGAAGGCTTTGCTGTCTTAAATAGTTTCAATGAAAAAGCAATACGCACAAAAACAGAAGTAAATGCATGATTTACTGATAAGTACAGTTTAGGCCAAAAGTTTGGGCACACCTTCTCATTCAATGTGTTTTCTTATATTTCAGAATTATTTACATTGTAGATTCTCACTGAGGCATCAGAACTATCAGTGAACATATGTGGAGTTATGTACTTAAACAAAAAAGGTGAAATAACAGAATATATTTTTTATATATGTATTATTTATTTATTTATTTATTTATTAAACAGTATGGAAGTGTGTTTGGGGTCATTGTCCTGTTGAAAAATAAATGAGCGTCCAACTTAAAGCAAACCGGATGGGATTGCATGTCGCTGCAGGATGCTGTGGTAGCCATGCTGGTTCAGTGTCACCAGCAAAACACCCCCACACCATCATACCTCCTTCTCCATGCTTCACAGTGGGAGCCAGACATGTGGAACCCTTTTTTTCTGTGTCTCACAAAGACACAGCAGTTGGAACCAAAGATCTCAAATTTGGACTCATCCGACCAAAGCATAGATTTCCACTGGTCTAATGTCCATTCCTTGTGTTTCTTGGCCAAAACAAATTTCTGCCGCTTGTTGTCTCTCCTTAGCAGTGGTTTCCTAGCAGCTATTTGACCATGAAGGCGTGATTTGCACAGTCTTCTCTTAACAGTTGTGCGAGAGATGGGTCTACCGCTAGAACTCTGTGTTGTATTCATCTAGTTTCTGATCTGAGCTGCTATGGATTTCTGAGGATGGTGACTCAGATGAACTTGTCCTCAGAAGCAGAGGGGACTCTTGGTCTTCCTTTCATGGGTTGGTCCTCATGTGGACCAGTTTCGTTGGAGCGATTGATGGTTTTTGCAACTCCAACTAGGGACACATTTAAAGTTTTTACCATTTTCCGGACTGTGTTGGAATTCAGTTCTCTTATTTACCTATAACCTTGAATTCCTGCGTGTTCGTTAATTGGATTAAATGGAGTCAATCAATTTCAAGAAAAAGAGTATTTTACTTCTC
>JASSRZ010000979.1:0-11295 GCA_032164315.1 Malacoctenus gilli
TGAATTTCTGTCATTGTGGACTTACATACGAAGACAAAGACATCCAAAATGTGTAAAATAGGGCCACTTTAAAGAGGTTGATGTAGAGCCATTTTGCTGGAGGTGTGCGCTCTACCGAGTGCCCCTCCATTTGTTGTTGTTTCTTCCTCTGTCCGCCCATCGTTCTGTTATCTAACCGACCTGTCAGCCAGTTCTTTCTTTAGCTTGCTCACCCTCTTTTCCTTTCATTCATTCATTGGTCCGAGCTGACCGGTTTCGCCTCGCTGCATCGCGCAAAGAGTGAAAAAAAAAACCCCCAAAACACCACCTCAGTTTTCCTCGCCGTGATCATCCAACAGACTAAGTTTTGCTGAGAAGTAGCTGAAATGTGTGGGTTTGTCTAAAATATGCAGCAGAACCTGTGCAGAGCCCAACGGAATCTAAATGGAGCTGTCACATAGGTGGGAAGAAGAGCAGCTCAGTGTGTGTGTGTGTGTGTGTGTGTGTGTGCGTGTGTGTGTGTGTGTGTGTGTGTGTGTGCGCGCGTGTGTGTCTCTTTTCCTCTACTCGCTCATGAAGTGGGATGATTCACAAGTAAAAGTGTGTTCATGACAAAGACGTGGGTGTTTTGATGTGAGCCCGGGTGAGAGGGCAGCGGCGGTCAAAAAATAACTCCGATCAAAGAGCAGCAATGACGGCTCTCTCGTCGGTGATTCACCGCCGAGGAAAAAGTGACGGCAGCGAGACGGCCGGGGGGGGGCCGCGCGGAGAAGGAGCGGCGGCACCGAGTGGGAAGCCCGCTCGGTTTCGGAGCGTCCCGTCGGGGGCCGCCTAATTAGTCTTAGCCTCCGACACCGAACATCTGCTCGTCCCAGTCGTCAGTTTGTCGCCTCTCGCGCTGGGAAGCGGGCTGATTTCTGACGCCGCGACTAAGCTGTCCTCAGCGAATACCGCGTCGACACACTGAGAGCCGCCAGAGGGGAAGAACTTCTCCCGTCCTATTTTTACACGGCCAAATATTGCCGTCGGATCCTTTTGGTTTCTTAAGAGTTTTATCAACTTCTCACCACACGATCTTCTTGGAAGGAAGATAAAGAGAGGTCGACCCAGAATACAGTAAAAGTCGGATTTCTTTTTTTTTTTGGTTTTTACGTCAGGCTAGAGGGTTACATCCAAATCTTGAACAGATCAGAGTCTACGACGCAGGACACATGCAAATTTGCTGCAGCAGAAAAAGACCTTGAAACCCTGACATGTGGCCTTCAGCTCAAAACACACACATACGCACGCACGCACGCACGCACGCGCGCACGCACACACACACTCTTATTCTAAGCACTACTACT
Source organism: Malacoctenus gilli (assembly GCA_032164315.1). Classification (NCBI taxonomy): domain Eukaryota; kingdom Metazoa; phylum Chordata; class Actinopteri; order Blenniiformes; family Labrisomidae; genus Malacoctenus; species Malacoctenus gilli. The sequence continues at coordinate 1,326 of JASSRZ010000979.1, forward strand.
ACTATACTATACTTGAACCATTGCCAGTATGCAAGTATCCAAGCACTCTCTAATGGAAACCACACACACACAAACACACGCACACACACACACACACACACACACACACACACACCACTACTACTTGTAACCTTGTAATCAGAACCATTGCCAGTATGCAAGTATCCTAGTATTCTCTGATGGAAACCACACACACACACACACACACACACAGATCTGTGTGATAAGAGGGCGGAGGGGACCAATTATATGTAATAAGCCGTTCTCATCTTGTCATCACCGACTTATTAATTATTACAGGATTGGTTAGGGTCAGTCATGAATGAGCGTCTCTGCAACTATCACCAGCAGGGGAAATATAATTGTTCCAGATTGGAGTGGGATTCAGAGTGAAGATATAAGGTGTCGACAATTAAAGTGGCGGGACGGGAACGACGCAGGACGATTCGGGGGGGGGGGTTGGAAACTATCTTGTGGAATAACTCTCGTGGCTCAGTGTCTCAAGTTGTGGCTACGGGGGGGAGCGACTGCTCTGCAGCAGAGGCTTTCACCGAAACTTTTTCCACTCGACCCAAACCTGCTTCATCGAGGAAGCGTCAAACGAGTGCGTCTTTCACGCGTTACTGTGGGACGCTGCCGCGTCGACGACGTCTGACTGGACAAGATGCCACAAGACACAGAGAGTCTCAGCGTCTGTTTATCGTCATCCCTGCCCTGTTTATTCACTCATTTATTACCCCGGCCGAAGTTACGCTTCGATCGCACGAGGAGTTTTTAACCGCTGCAGCATGCTGACGCCAGGCCAGATGCGTTGAACACAGGGCCGGATGTCGGCATGGTGCACGGAGGGGCAATGCCCCCCCAAATGCCGTGACTGCCCCCCCCCCAAAAAAAATCTTCTGACCGTGCAAGTGGCATGATCACACTTGCCCCCCCCCCCGATATTCTACCCGCACCCCCTAGTGGGGCTGTCTAAATCCGGCCCCGGTTGAACACACGAGTGCGGATTGAAACGATATTCTCATCTCCAAAGCCGTCCCTCCTCATTTCGCTGGAGTTCTCGCAACCTCCCGAACCCCGCAGACAGTTGTCACGCCGCAGCGACAAGAAGACGGACTCGCACGGCTCCTGCGTGTCACCGCTTGATGCTTAAAAGCGCACGGACAGAGTCCATTTCCTGTCTGTGGGAACACTCTGCGGAGCGTCTCCCATTTGTTCTGCTGCACATCAGCCTCTGAATCCAGTCCTCAGCCGCATTCGTCTCTCGGTATCTGCCTCAAGTGCTCGTGCAGCGGCTGCGTTTTTTTTTTTCCGTCAATGAGCTCTCTCGCGTCATCTGTTTGAATTTGAATCTTGAATGAGCGTCGGCGCCGCTTCAGCTCACTATTTTACGACAGTGAGAAGCGAAGAAGTGGCTTCGGTGTTCGGCGATCCCTGCTTATTCTCACCGTGTCCCTGCATCAAACAGGCCTCCGTGCGGACTCCGCTCGGCGCGCGCTCTCCAGCCGCTCCGCATAAATGTTTACTGTCAATTGTAAAATCCACCCACTGGCAGACTTGGGATTTACTTCTGCCTCCAGTCAAATGAACATTAACATTCCTAAGTTGATCTTCTCTCCTAATGGCTGCTCGCTGGTTGCTCCACGTCCGTTCCAATTTGGGTTAACCTCGATGACGAGAGAGGAGCGCGTTCCCGGCCGCTGCGTTCGCGTTACCCCGGAAACAGTGCCGGCTGGCGGAGTGATGAAGCTGCAGGCCGGGCTCGCCGCGGTCAGACCCGGGTTCGATCCCTCCCGCGGCTCACGAGCGAGGCGTTGCGGAGGAGACGGGTGAGTGGACGATGGCACCCCGTGGAGAAGAGGCTTTTTTCGGTCGGACTGGGCGGCCAGGCTTGGAAATGCTTTGGCAGAAACCTCGAACGGAGCACAAATATGCATGAGACTGGTGATATCAAAGCTGTTCAGAACAACTCCCCTCAGTGAGCTTGGTGAACGCGGCTCCGCTTGCATTACGGGGTTAAAAAAAAAAAATGGAGAAATTACCTTATTTAGCAGCTTCGTTTTCAAACGCACGCTCATTGAGAGCAAAACATCCCATAGGACACATGTACACTTCATAAAAACACACTTGAATCAGGTCTGCATAAAGAGGAGTGCACTCTGGGTAAGAAAATCTTTTAAAAAGTGGCATAAAAGGTTGTTTCTGATCTTTTTAAACGGTAAAACATCAATCCGAATAAAAGACACATTTTCACAACCCAAGAACGTTTCAGCTTGGCCTTGGGAGGAAGAAAAACTTCCGATTGAGGGCAAAGTTCATGCAGTTTATAAAAAAAAAATGGAGGATCTGAATTGAACAGCTGTGCTGGACTGTCAGCGAGCAGAGGCTGAAGCTCACAGGTCAGCCTGGCGTGAGAGACGGTCGGTTTAAATAGAGCAGGGGGCGGAGACGGAAGGACGGACGGACGAGAGAGGACGCACGGAGCCGTTTGAGGACGGATGGATGAGATCAATGCGGAGAGCGAGGATGGAACGGACGAGCGTCGGGCGGATCGGACTTGGAGGACTCCGGCGGAGCGAGCTGCCGCCACCCTCTCCGCGTGCCTTCACCCTTCCCAGGAGAAGCGCGGGTTAAAGGGTGCCATTATTTTTAGTCTGCAGCCTCCCCATCGATTTGCGGCCGCGGCAGGAAATGAGCGCAAACCTTCGGTCAATCACGACCTTTCCTCCGCATCCGTCGTGTCCCGCCTCGCCGCCAGCGTCGGGCAGGAATTGAAATGGTTTTCGGGAAGCCTTTTTTTGTTTTTTTGGGCGTCGGAGGAGGCGGAAGGGACCTCTGTCTGGGGATGTTTCAGCGTGACCTTTGGTGAAATTACGGGCGTTGCGATTAGTCCGACAGGTGTTTGCTCCTCTCGTGTGGAGTCGTGTTTTTTTTTGTTGTTTTTTTCTCCTGTCGCGGCCGACAGATAAACGCGCGGAGCCTGAAAACACCGTTATCTGCCGGCGCTGCCCTTACGCGGAAACTCTTTGTGTTTGTTTGAAGCCAAGGCGACGGAGGGAGCTCGGCCCTGAGGCTTGCCGCCCTCCCACGTCTTACCGGCAGCAGTGCGTCATCCCGAATAACTGATAAGGCGTCTCTAAGGGAACCGGGACCAAAACCTGTCGGGAGGCAAAGCGGCGACTGCGCCCCCTTCAGGCTGACGCTTGTAAGATCTGCGAGATCTTCGGCGCATTTTTTTCTGCTGATACGAAATGTGTTTCTTTTTTATTGCAATTTTTTTTCGGAGCTGACCTCCGAGCCCCCACCATGATTCCGCCTCACGTCCAATCAAATGGAGGAAGTGAAATGCAGCACAAAGTTGTTCGTGTGTCTCTTTAAACCTGAACATGAGATTAAAATATACTTTTTTTGCGGAGGTGATTTGCATCAGCGTGACAGGCAGAAGAAGAAGTCATACCTCACAAGTGTTCTGACTCTGCTTCTGGAAATGTTGTCGTAAAAACTGAGTTTTAGAATGACATAAAAGGGAACTGGGCTGTGTGGTGGTTAGTGCTCTCGCCCTCACATCAGGAATGTCCAGGGTTCGCGCCCAGGTGGGGGCCTTTGGGCGTGGAGTTTGCATGTTCTCCCTGTGCATGCGTGGGTTCTCTCCGGCTTCCTCCCACAGTCCAAAAATATGCGTAAGGGCAATAGGTGATTCTAAATTGTCCATAGGTGTGAGTGTGTGCGTGAATGGTTGTTTGTCTTTGCGAGGGACTGGCGATCTGTCCGGGGTGAACCCTGCCTTCGCCTGCAAAGAGCTGGGATAGGCCCCAGCACCTCCACCACCCATAGTGACGGATTAATAAGCGGTACAGACAATGAATGAATGAATGAACGAATGAATGAATGAATAAAAGAGAAATCAACTCAAGTACAAAACTACTACAGCATTCATCTTCTGGTTCGCATCGGACCAAAGAAGCCCCCAAATAGACTTAAATATGGGATTAAAATACATTTTATTTCAGCTAAATTGACTCCATTAGCCAAATCAAAGTCAATGCTGGATCACCACAATAATGCACATATGCATAGAAATGCATAGAAATGTCTCATGTTGAAGCCTGCGTCTCAGCCGACGGAAAAATTCTTCAAATAAATGTAAATAATTCTGAATTCAAATACCTTTTTTTCTTCCCCTTTCTATTCATATCCTTTCACGTCACTGTCACGATGACCTTTCACAGCCACCGTCAGCGTCTCCGGGGCTCAGAGGGACCACACTTTTCGGGAAGCACTGACGAAGAGTGCTGGAAAAACTCCGAACGTCTCCTCACAATCTTATGCCCTTGACCGTCACCCTGCAGCCGCAGAAAAAAGTGGAGCAAAGGTCGCGTTTCCTGTGTCCGCTCGCCACGTAGAAGCGACGATTCTTAGTATGAACCGCAAAACAATATCAGGTTCCTCCTCCGTCTCATTGGACTCACCTCGAACCCCCCCCCCCCTCCCCCGCACGTTACTCGAAACCGCTAACGTTTCCTGGGACGGAAGTCTGGTCGCGGGGGCATGCGTGGGATTGAGCGCTCTGTTTGCGTAAACAAAAAGAAGAAAGCGCTCGGAGTCAAGTGTTTCTTTGCAGGTTCACGCCGGGATCGGCGTCCTGCGAGTTACAGCGTTCGCCCGGTCAAACGCGGGGGTCTTGATCCCTGATGAGTTAGGCACGAGTTTGCGGCGCACACAAATCATTACCGAAAGAAAACAGCCGTCATGGACGAGGGAGGGGGGGGGAGGGGGGTGGGGGCGGGGATCTGTAACGAAGTGTTTGCGGTTGTGTCGCTCCGCGCTTAATCGGTCCTTAACCGTCTCGAACTGTTTTCGTAAGCTGCCGGAACGGGTGCCAGGTTGGAGCGCGGCGGAGCGGAGGCCCCGCCGGACGCTCCCCGCTCTGCTTTCTCCTGTTGTTTTGGCGACGCGGCGCGGCGAGTGTTTCCAGGATCTGAGAGACGCGCCGAGTCGTCCTCCCATCCTCCCCCCCCCCCCCTCCCTCCCTCCCTCTTTTTGCTTCCTCCTCTCCTTCATCATTTTGTCTTCCCAAACAAGCTCACTTGATGCCGCTGCGCGACGGCGGCCTTTGATGCGCGCCGCGCCGGGCCGAGCGGAGGCTTTTCCGTCCGCTGCCGTCGCGGCACGGGAAAGATTCTTTGTGTTAACATAAACAAGCTTTTGTTTTATTGTTGTTCGAGATGTTTTTTTCCTCCTTGCGTTCATAATTCATATCTTGATCGTCAGCGCGCCGTACATCATGGAGGCAGATCAAAACGGCGACGCGCAGCTCAGAACCAGCACATTGTTGTGGAATAAACAGTGAAGCTGAGGTGACGAACAGAGATGTCGGAGACCACCTGTTTACCAATGAGTTGTTTTCACTGAAGTCGATACAAGCTCGGGGAAGTCACGTGACAACCCTGTAATCCCCCATCAATAGTGAGGCAAGGACTCCGTCGATGGTGTTTTTATTGGTCGGAATCTTCTTCGACACCCACACAGACGTCATGGCTGTCGCTATAGTACCCACCATGTCTGAGGGACGGTCGTTGAGTCCGTCTCTTCTCCTTGGAGCCAGATGAGACGCTGCTGGGGTTATTCGGGGACTCTAAAGGTCCAAAGGGAGCTTCTAACTAAGGAGTCAAACAAGGGACAAAAGTATAAAATGTAGGAGCCAGGACAAATGTTTATATTTCAGATTTCATTTAAATTTCTATGTTTTCTGCCTTGTTACTTATTTTTAAAATTTCAATTTAAGTCATTTTATTTTTTTCATCAATTGAACGTTCAATGATAAATATTTTGCAATTTAATTCACCAAAGAAATTTTTATTTAGAAATTCCCCTATTTAGACATTGAAACTGCAAAGAAAAACATTTTGTTGTAAACTAAAAATTTTAAAAAAATAAATAAATGAAAAATGGTGATTCAGTCAGACTCAGTAAGGTTGCAACAATCTTTCCAGGAACTCTGTTCTACTTACTTCATGCTTCCAAACTGATGAGCAAGGTGATGACAGGGTTTTATTGTGAAAGGCGTGAGCATAAAAAAGCACCTCTGCGGTCAGAGGTTCGACTCACAGGCGTCGCGACACTGCAACCATTGCCCACTTCTGCCCTTCGGTTGTCTCCCAGTGCCTTTGCCTTCATGTCGGACCTCTCGCGAGGGAAACAGCTCCGTCATCCGGTGATTGACTCGAGTGATTGAGGGAATTCTGGGCACACGCGATGTTCCTGCATGACTAACTTTCATAACCTCTAACAAACCTCGTTCCGAGTCCCACTGGCAACAGTAACGACTACAACAACTCCAAAACCCTCCCTTTAAAACGTCGTCATGCACACAACGAGGTTTAATTGCAGAGAGAACTTGAGTTTTTCAGAAGATTTCTTGCCCTTTTCAACTGTGACACTAAAGTCTCATCTGAAGCTTGTGGCAGTTATGACGGCAAGTAAGCAGATAACAAGTTGTTTTTTTTACCAAAATGTCACATTACTCCTTGAGAGGGATCACAGTGCATCATCGGCTGCCATGGTTTTTTTTTTGTCCGTCGCTGCCTTCGATTTGGTTTAACCACAGCAGTTTGCTACTTGTGAGGGGACGAGCTGAGGCTCATTACGCGGCGCCCTTCCTTGGCAGCCGCGCGCGTCTTTGTCCATGTCACGTTACCGGCACACTCGGTCCTGCGGTTAGTGTGTCAAAGTGTTCCTCCCACCACCCTGATGCGCACGCGGACAAAGGAGAAACTATTCGGCAGGAATTCAGGCAAAATGTTCCTGTTCTGTGCGGCCTGTGTGTGTGTGTGTGTGTGTGTGTGTGTGTGTGTGTGTGTGTGTGCATGCGCACGCGTGCGTGCGTGCATTTGTGTTTGTGTGTGCGTGTGTGTGTGCGTGTGTGTGTGTGTGTTTGTGTGGTTTCTATAAGAGAATACTTGCATACTGGCAATAGTTTTGATTACAAGGTAACAAATAGCAGTGGCGCTTAGTATTTGTGTGTGTGTGTGCGTGCGTGCGTGCATGCGTGAGTGGCTGCGTGCGTGTGTGTGTGCATGTACGTGTGTGCGTGTGTACGAAGATACTTGGATACTGGCGATGGTTCTGATTACAAGGTTAGAAGTTGTAGTCGTGCTTAGTATTTGTGTGTGTATGTGTGCGCGTGTGTGCGTTTGTGTGTGTGTGTGTGTTTGTTTGTGTGTGTGTGTGTGTGTGTGTGTGTGGTTTCCATTAGAGAATACTCGGATACTTGGATACTGGCAATGGTTCTTGATTGCAACGGTCCAAGTAGTAGTGGTGCTTACTGTAAGAGTAGGTAAGTGCGTGTGTGTGTGTGTGTGTGTGTGTGTGTGTGTGTGTGCGTGCGTGCGTGTGTGTGTGTGTGTGTGTGTGTGTGTGTATCTGTGTGTGTGTCCAGTCACTGTCTAAAGTCCCAAACAGAGCAAGGAGCTGACAGCCTGTAAGCAGATGGTGTTTGAGTGGCACGTCTGACAGATTGGGAGTCATTTCAGTGTCCAAACTAAACGAATAAACACCACAACATTTTCAGTCACTGTGCTCCTGACACCACACACTTTTCAAGCTTTTGGAACCCATCCGCAACTCACTGCGAGTCAACTCCTCCTAACACCCCCCCCCCTTCCCTTTTGTGCCCCCCCCCCCCCTCCTCAGCAGTGTCTCAGTGCGTGGTGGCGCTCGGCTGCGGACCCCACTACGAGTACGCCATCGAGGAGTTCTGCCTGGCCAAGTTCCGGCTGGACATGCAGGAGCTGGACCAGAAACACTGGTGCAGCTGGGAGGACACCGTCGAGTGAGTCCGGACCGCCGCACTCGACACACACACACAAAAAAACCCGCATCCACGCAAACGCATGACACGGTTTCCCCTCTCGAATCCCCCACACGGCAGCTCAAAGCGCCATCATCCTCTCGACTCCACCAAACGCCGGAAACCGGGACGGCAAAGTGCTTTTCCTACACGCCGCGAGTTTAACCACGGCAACTTTGTTTTTCCTTCTGATTCTGCGAGCGAAGCGTCAGGAGGTCGCGCAAAAAAAACCAAAGAGAAGGAGTATATTTATATTTCTGGCTGGAGGTTTTTTTTTTGGAAGCGTCCGTTCTTTGGTCCCCTTCCAACAGCTGATTGGACACCGGGTGAAAGCGAGCGAGAAGGGGGGAGAGAAAAAAAACCCAAAAAAACACCAAGTGGAACAAACAGGAGTGGGAGCGATGGAGGAGAAGGGCGGGTGGGGGGTGGGGGGGGTACGGGGTACACAGAGACAGAACAAAAGCTCCCTGCCTTTGGCATAAACAGAAAACTTCTGTGCACAAATATTATCTCTGCGCTCCCTCTGAAAAGTCTCCCGAAACCGCCGCGTTTTTTCGGCGAGCCCCCGGTCAGCCCGTCGACGTTGAGAATCGAGGGATCGCGCAGTCGCCGGCCTTTCCCGTCTCTCGCGCTGAGCTCGTTTGCGTTTGGACTCGCTTCGTCTTCCGATTGGGGGGGAAGAAAATAAAAATAGCCGCCGTGTGTGTCACGGCGTCACCATGACGCTCGTCTCTCGCCGGCAAACGTCGCGGAGAGAGAGAGAGAGAGCGAGAGAGAGGGGGGGGGGGGGGGTCCAATTAAGCCAGCCTCCGACCGTTCCGACCTTTGTCTGGGTTGTTCTAGTCTCATGAGCAGCATTGTGTTTCGCTCTCATGAAAAGCGCCGACTGCTGGGTCGGAAACTCTCTCACAGCGGCGGCCCGCGGCCCGCCGCCAACTATGTCATAGTGGGGTTAGTTTGGGGTACTGGAGCTGGAGAAACGACAGCCCCCACCCCCACCCACCCACCCACCCCCGCCGCTCGTTGAGAGAAAGACCCCGACTGGCGGGCGACGGCGAGAACAGATATCGGGGTGATCGACGAAGAGCACCAAAAGCGGAGTCCCCGTTGCCCTTCGCCAGGCCTTTTGATAGCGAGCGTCTGAAACCTTTGCGCTAAGTCGTCTCAGTGTAAACAGGCCGCTGCCCCGCCAGAGTGGTTAAACCTGCGGCTGGGAGTGCTGAAACGCTGTGTTTGGAGGAGTGTATATGAGACGTGTCACCGCGAGTTAATAACAAGGAGGACGCTGTTGTAAACCTCCTGAAGAAGGAGTTTGTCATTCGACTCGCGCTGACCTCTTTTTTCGAGGACACGCTGGGCCGCCGCCAGGTGTCCGCTGGGTCTGCATTCACGAAGGTAGCCCCGAGTTTGGACGGACCCCCGTTCTGGTGCAGGGGGGGCAGACACCAGTTCTGACTTGCGATAAGTCCCTGATAAAGGGTTCAGCGCGTACACTGCGAGAGACTCTTTGACTTCCAACCTTCTCGAAGACACCGAGGAGAGAAAAAAAAGGGCAGAGTCAAGTGAAGAGTCCTGCTGGGGGTGGGGGGGTGGGGGGGGGTCAAACATCAGGACAGCCGCTTCTTCTTCGGGGGGGGGGGAATCAGGGGCCGAGATGCTTCAGAGGATTTCCGAGTCAGCTCGGTTGACATTTGGCGAGTCTGCGCATATCGCATTTAATAGGTTATTTTTTTCACGCAGTCCCGTGATAGTCCCTCGGTATAGTGCCCACCATGTCTGAGGGACGGTCGTTGAGTCCGTCTCTTCTCCTTGGAGCCAGATGAGATGCTGCCGGGGTTATTCAGGGACTCTAAAGGTCCAAAGGGAGCTTCTAACTAAGGAGTCAAACAAGGGACAAAAGTATAAAATGTAGGAACCTGGACAAATGTTTATATTTCAGATTTCATTTAAATTTCCATGTTTTCTGCCTTGTTACTTATTTTTAAAATTTCGATTTAAGTCATTTTATTTTTTTTCATCAATTGAATGTTCAATGATAAATATTTTGCAATTTATTTCATCAAAGACATCGAAACAGAACGCAAACGCGAACGGGAGCGTCCCGCCTCCAACTCGTCATTG
>JASSRZ010000980.1:0-11291 GCA_032164315.1 Malacoctenus gilli
ACACACACACACACACACACACACACACACACACACACACACACACACACACACACACACACACACACACACCCATACAGAAGGAGAGGCCCAGAGAGTGCCAGGCAGAGTATAAAAACCCTCCTGAACATCAAGCTGGCTTCCACAGGCCTTATTCTTTTCCATTGCACTTGATGTTATGAACAAAGACGAGCTGAAGCAGCAGGGTGGAAGGGAAGCCCGTCCAAGTACTTTCTGTCCTCAACGGCCTCAGCACATTCACAGCCAGTATGTTGTGCTTAATGCCAGCGATGACTCCCAGGCAGCACAGTATGGCTGGATAAGCAGCGAGCGCATTATGCGATGGCCAGAGACCTCCATCCTTTCGGTACTGACGACTAATAAATTACATTTTATGCAAGGCTGAGTTCACTCAACATGTCACAGGATTTCTCTCGACATGAGGAAGAAGCAGTGATGCTGAGGCATCGTGAAGCTTAGTGCTGCAGTAATGAGCTGGAGAAGACATTCCTCCGAAGGTTCTGCAAACTTGAGCACAGAAGAAAATGTTCTTTCCTGATGAAAGACATTTCAGCTGCTAGCGAATGTTTCTGATCTTTGTACTTATGCGTCGGCTGCGATTTTGTTAATCCATCTACTGTTGAGGCAGAAATGATCCAGTAACGATCAAAGGCTGTTCAGAGTAAATTTAGACATTGTAAAAATTGTAGAGTCATTGGTTTCCAAGCTCCTCTTTACCTTTCTTCATTTATGACGCTCAAGCTGAAATGACTTTCCCAAAAGTCATTGTTTTCTCAGTGTCACTGACATGTCGGTATGTCTGTTGAACTAACATGCTAGAAAAATGTAAAAAAAGCTCCTCTGTGAAGTATTCATTTTTCAGTCTGTCGTTGTTCACATTTGAGGGGCTGCACTGTCAGTGGGATTGACTTTACCTGCTAAAACATCCAACAGCAGACATTCCTTTTGTCTGTCGAAGGAACTGATGCAGCCGCAGCCGTAAGTGCTTTATCTTCTGATTTAGTGTGAAACCACATTAAGCTTATTATGCTGTGTAATAAAAAGGAGGAAAAAAATCAATCTCCTCTGTAGAATTTCGAAGCAGGGATTTTATGATTAATCACTCCCACTCTGCTGGTCCAACTCGGCAAGCTGTGAAATATACCGCTGTAATGCAGCGGTAATGAATTCCCATTTAAGATAAGCAATAGGTACAGGTTGCAACTGCTTGGATTGTTCCATAAAAGCACAATGAAAGGAAATGCTTTTATCTCATTATTTTGCTTTTGGAAAAAAAATCAAAGTATGCTAAACAGGCAAAGAGCAATGCTCTTTGGAAAATAGCTGTAAAATCTGGAAGTGTCCTGCTGATGGATGTGCAGTCTCATGTAAAGCCTTATCTGGTGTCATGAATCTAAGCTGAATGGGAGCTTTGGGTGCAATGAGAAAACATGGTACTTAGAAACTACAAGGAATAATGCAATCTATCTCAATGTTTCTCTCTTTGGTCACTTATTTGTTCATTTCCAAGGCACTTGTAGGACCGACTGAGCATAGAGTAATATATCTATCATTGCATCATAAAACAATCCTTTATCCTGTCCAGTTTGAATGTAAGAGTCAAACACTTTTTCTTTCTCTTCATATCATTAAATACTTCAACCCACAGCGAGTACGTGGCGTTTCTCCATGAGGAGGTCGACACTGGCTGGTAGCCACAATGCTGTCCCTCGATGGCGTTCCAAGGTTAATGTTGAGGCTTGGAGATAATTGTTAGGTTGGGTTTGCAGCATATGGGAGGAGAAGGTATGCTGCCGAAAAACTCCCATTTCCACAAATAATGTCAGACCTCACTGTTGGAGTTTTTTTACTTCCAAAAGTCTCCAAAAATATACAGCGCGTGCTTATAGTTGGGCCAGCTGATGAAGGAGTCATGGCAGCACTTCATTTGAAGAGCAGAGGTGGTGCTGAGGACCAAAACAAATGGCAATATGAGACTTCAGTTGTCCACTTTCTCAACTGCGCCTTTTTTTTAATTCAGCATTCTCAAAGTCAACACAGAGCTGACCCTACCAGACACTCGGTTCAAACCCACCACCTTCTTGTTGTGAGGCGACAGAAGCGACCCCTGTGAGCATCTCTGTGACCCCTCATCACTTGTCCTGAGAACGAGCAGTGATCAAGTCTCTGCTGCGCTCCTCAGTCCACCACTCCTGCTTCTGTTTCCTCTCCTGCTGTCCTGTTTTATCTCACAATAGGCTGCAGTGGAGTCTCGTGCTTTGTTGGAGGTAAAAGGAGATGACACTTTGATTGGTTTACTTGTTGTTCTGCTCCACAGACAATGATGAATAATGAAGTGAGCGGAACCACCCACTTTACCTGAGCACACTCTGTCAGCCATAAAAACAGCAGAAAGAGATCAGGATACATCCGAACGCTCGACCACATTAGACCTAAAACTTCACCTTTAGGACTGAAGACAGACTTGGAGAGTCAGGATCACTTTTACAGAACTCTGTTCCTGACTGAAATAGTGGAACAACAATCATCATAACTCATAGTTTATATTAAGTAATGAGTTTATTTTGACGAATGCAAAAGATGATTAAGCAACCAGTTTTGGTATCACCAAAATAAAAGCTCTCTCAAAAGGGGTTATTCTGATTCTTTTTAGTGGTTTGAAACTTCCTTCTCCTTTTTGCTGGTGTCTCAAAGGAAATAAAGGAGAAAAAGACTTCAAACGGGCTAAAACTTCTTGTTCGCTGTACTTCTTTGGAAGTTCACTTCACGGTTCTTGTGGTGACCTTTGAAAGAGTCCAGAGAGAGAAAGGTACAGCTGAGTGGTTTTCCATGTCCAGCTGAGTTGGCATGAAGTTACCTGCAGCGAGACAGATTCAGTCTTCAGACATCTGCCCCGGCAGGGCGGCTCCGCGCCTGGACAGGAGAGCTGTGGGACTAAAAGCAGAACGCTTTTCAATATTACATCACCCACCAGCTAATGTTAGATCACTCTGTGTGAGTGTGTTTGTGTGTGTAGGCACAAAAAGGCTGCAGTTCAAATGTCTGTTGTGGTTGGTGTGATCGTCATTGTCTTCTTCCTCGTCCTCTGATGATGTTTCTCTTAAACTGGAGTTAATCACGAAGAATCAACATATCCTGTAACCCTCAAAAAACAGACTCGTCGCAGCTCGGTTAAGCGTATACTGTAAGTCCTGGTGGAGACATCACACTGATTCTTACCTCAATCCAGATCACTTTGCAGAGAAATAAACTCAAAGAGTTTTCCAATCATCACTTATTCTACCAGCTTAACCTGTAAGTGGACCGATGGCAACGAGAAAAGCAGGAGCCCAGATGTTTGTTAATTCCAGCAGCCCCGCAGTTTTCAGGACGATGAAGGGATCCGTTTTTTTCTCACCTGGGTCACGTCTCGACAAGCTGCTCAGCGCTGCGACAACGGAGATTTAATTTCAGTCACACAAGCAGGAGGCATAATACAAAACAAACAGGATGTTTTAGGTCATTGTGATTCATATTCGCAATCCCCTTTGTGCGACGGTAAATCGGGCTTCCACGGTGGATTTTTCCACCTTTGCAACGTTGTCACGAAGCTGTAATAAAAAGGAGCCGCGTTGGTCTATTTCCCCTGGTGCCGATACAGAGAGCCGGCGATGGAGCAGCTCAATACAAACAGGATATTGACCGTGAAGCGGCATCTTCTTCCCCTTCAAGAAATCTGCGCGAGATTTATGGACTCAATCAGCTTAGATGAGAAGGCAAAATGTACTCTTTTGTGTTGTTTTGTGTCAATTTATGTGTGTGTGAATCTCTGCAATTCACTCTGCTTCTTGCGGCTGGGACAGCTACGCCTGCCGATTTGACGGATTCTCATATTTAGCGCGTGTGTTTAGCAGTGTGTTGAGGTCAACTGGAGTGAAAGGCTGGCAAAGCAGCCTTGTACTTAAAAAGTCATCATTTTGAGTTGAGGTAAACAAATCCAACAAGATGAAACGGCAACATGTTCCCCACTTTCAGACACTGAATGACCCGCGAATGGTCCATATGAGCAAGGAATAGCCAAGTGCAGCTGCTGTCAGTGGCTGACTGAGTCTGAGAAAAAGCAGTGCGGAAAGAAAAGCATACGTTCCCTGTGAGCCAGAAGGTCAGTAAACATGGCGGCGGGCGCTGTTATGGAGGAAACGGCCTCATTGCGATGACAGGCCGGCCTGTCCGTAATGAGAAAGCTGACCCTTCCTTAAGGCGCTGAAGTATCTGCGTCCCATCTCTTTTCAATCGTTCGCCCCTCGTTCCTTCTCTTCTCCACATCCATCCAATTACTACAGCTTCGCCACTCCTCTACATTTCATCTGACATTTGCACACGGTCAGCTGATCCTTCTCCAACCATCTCTTCTGTGAGCGTTGCGTCACGCCACCGCGCAGCAGCAAGAAGGGAACCAACTGCAGTTGCTGCCTTCATCCACATAGAAGATGCTGAATGTTTTGGACCAAACATCTAGAAACTAGAATCTAGAAACTATAGTTTGGGGATTATCCAGTGTTCACTTTGAAGACTGAGCGTACAACACCTGAGGAGCTTCAAAGTTCACAACTAAATTTGATGACTTCGACAAACATCCTAAAATTCAGTGATTCAATGCGGAAAATGTTGAATTTTCTGTCCTCAACGCTACATGACGCTGAATGTGATTAAAAAAGGGGTCTATTTTGCTTAAAAGGGGAAGAACTCCTCTGTTATCTCTCCTTATTTCTGGCGTGTTATTGGCTGCATTGGTAGAAGCAAATCATCCAGTCTGAAGCTGCAGTGTCTGTGTTGTGTTCGCACTTGTTCCCACTTCATAAAATATGTACGGTCCCACCGGCCCCATTGCGTCTCAGACTGGACCTGTGGTTCTTTTCGCTAACCTTTCCATCGCCACACAATAGCCCGCTGTCATTCAATAACATTAGCGGCTGCGGGCCTGTGGCCTAATAAACAGGATTAACTTTCCCTGCTGCCATCTGATCTCATCAGGCCGCCGCCGGTCCAAATCAATATCCCCCAATTACTCAGCAGAGGAAAAGGAGCAAAGTGAGAGAGACCTTTGGGCATTCGCATCCCTCCTTCGGCACGTATACGATTTATGTAGCCTTGTTGATCATTTTGCTGGGAAAAACACTCAGCAGATTTGTAATTGCGCTCGCAGCCTGATCACAGGGAGTGTCTATAAGCATGTTGCCAGTTGTTGGTGTGTTTTGCAGTGTTTGGACAGGCTAAATGAAGGCCGATAGGACACATCCTGGCAGTGTGTTATTAAACGGGATTGCCGCTGTTGCCGGGTTGCCAGAACAGAGAGAGGAAATGAGGCATTACCCTGATGCAGTGTTACACAGGAGATTAAGTTTCATATCCAGAAATTAATTTCACCATGTTGTAATTTGTAAGATTTTCCAATAATGTTTGACTGAGGAAACAACTTGGAGCTCAGCATCAAACTCGACCCCCACAGAAACTTTTATTTCCTTTGGCTAACTTTGGTGCACTGCATCATTGTTGTCCTTCGCAGGGCCACTTTAGGTTTGTAAATGATTCATTCATTTGGTTCATGGAAAGTCTGCGGTCCAAGTATAAATATTTAAAAGTTTGGGTCCTGTAGTATGCGGAGAATACACAAAGCCGTATATCCTAATAGAAGGACTTATTATAGAAGCCATTACCTTAAGTGTAACTCCTACAAAGACACAAGTTTTACCTCTGACGCTCTGCTACAATAAACACAGCGTTATATTTGGCTGGGAGAGTTTCTACTTTAGCTTACAGCTTCTTGCTACGGGTCAGAGAGTTCCAAGAAATGATCTGAAACATGTCATTCACTCACATTAAAAGTTGTCAACGAAATCACTCTGCCAAACTAATGTAAATTTTCCAAAATATGGATGCTGGTTGAAAACAATGTCGAGTTAAATGTTGGTTCTGTAAAAACCTAAAACCTTACTTTCACATGTTTTGTTACATGTTGTGTTGTGTAGCTTGTTCCTGTTGATTTTCCTCTTTATGGAGCTGAAATACAAACCATCATTTTGATAATTGGTCTTGAATGCTTTTTGTGACATTTGGTATGGTGATGGTTGGTTTTGGTTGTCAAAGGGTGCTGTGCTTTCGATGGCTCGCTCACTCGGAGCAAACTGGGTCTCATAACGAGGCATGAATGCACTTGTTTCCAGGGCAACAGCCACATGGGAGAATTCAACCAAAGAAGAGATTTCAGATTTACAGTACGGCAAAGGACTGGAAACCCTGATCCCGTTCTGTAAAACGACACCACACAGAACGAGCAGCTGGATAGTGAGAATGCAACAGCTCTTTTTTACTGGACGTTTCACTGCTGATCCTGTTTTATCAAAAGAAGACACATCATTACATCAGTCAAACATTACTCATGTTGTTGTTTTTCATACAGCTGAGTCGAAACCTTTAAAGAATGATTCACAAGGTGACGATAAGGAAAACACGCATGCAAGCACAAGAAAACTGTGATATGAAAAAGAAGCATCAGAAGGTATCGTGTCAAGTCGAACTGGAAGGCAAAAGAGCAAAAGGGAATTTGGGTTGACGTCAAAAATACAGGTATATTAAGTGCTCTTGATTAAGCACCAAAGTGGATAAATGTCTCTCTCACTGTTCTGTGAAGAAAACAAATCAGACCTGCAGAAGGTCCATTTGTCTCCATGGATTCACCGGCAGCTGTGCGACCTCGCAGCCATTCATTTCCACCCTCTTACCTCTAATTGGTCTGTTTCTGTCTTCCAGAGCGCCCACCTGGCAATGATCGACACCCTGATGATGGCGTACACGGTGGAGACTGTGAATGCAGAGAAGGTGATGGCTTGCATCAGTCAGTATTCGTCCTGTGACCCGGAGGTGGAAACACCCTATGACACAGAAGACTCAGTGACCACCTGGATCAACAAGGTGGGTAAAACTACATCTCCACATTTGTTTTGTGCCTTTATTTTGTAGTGATGTCACCGACACCTGTTCTACACACGCGCGTTTCCGCTTTCTGTTAGAAACGAATCCATTTTTTACACCTGTCACACCGTCAATTTAGGTTGGACGGAACAAAATCAATCATGTGATGAATCAACACTTAATTAACACAGCGTCCTGTTGAGAATTCGCTCAGTGCTGTGCTCATAAAACACAAGCATTGAAATTTGCCATAAAACACAGTTACAAGCTATTACAGTGAAATCACTGACCCAAATACCATGAAAGCTGCTCCATATACTCCGTTTTGTCTCCAGGGTCTGGGCGTGGACAGGTGGTCTCACAAAAATGGGGAGAACTTCTTACTCTGTGAGAGGAATGCAAAAGCTCCCATTTTTAAGGTCTATTTCCAGCATTTATTACAGTTAAAACAAACTTGTTGTGCCTATTTATGTCTCAGTGCAACAAATATGTAAAATTTGAACATATTAACAGCTTTTTGAATTTGATATAAACACAAAAGCAAAACCAGAGTTTTATTCACACAAATATTCATACTATCTGTGTGCTATGTTGTCTGTGAGATCCTGTTTATGGGCTCTTTTTGTAGCTCGAATATATCACTAAAATTGTCATAGACCTCCTTTTACACAGCACAGCAAATGTGGCTTGGTAACCTTTCAGTGCACATATTCCATGTAAATGAGGGTTTTGAAGTGTTAAAGTGTCCGTCTGAATGATCCACATGCACAGATGGCTGCGGATCCTCCACGCAGCACAACGCGACCCAGTCTGTTTACATTCTTCTGCTGGGAACACTGGGCTGCTGCCAGCTCGGAGCTCTGAACACACACGCACGCACGCACGCACACAAACGCACTCACACACACACACACACACACTGGGACAAAAGTGAACAGGAGGTGTGGTCGAGGTGTCTCACTGTTTGGACATATGGCTCCTCTCAGTTTGAGTCCACCTACATTCCAGGTTATAAATTTCACCGTTTTAACTGCGTCCCTTTACTTGAACCACAAAAAAAAACTGATGAGACTAACAAAACTCAGGTTGGACTGAAATGAATAGATTTGAAAACAGTTTTATGCAGAGAGCATTATTGACAACCATACACAAGATCACAATGATACTTGTTTTTTTATCAGTAAGGATAAAAGGAAGGTGATCCTATTAATTTGAATAAATGATGTATGAGAGTGATTACTTTAAATTGCTTTTAACCTTTCAGAGCAGCAGGAGGCAAATGTAGCAGCCTCCCAAAAACCACAGCACGAAAAGTTTATTTGAAAAAGTTAGTGACATCATTTATAATTATGCAAGCAAAAATAAGAATTGATACAAGCATCAGCTGCATCTGCAACCACTCGGCACTGTAAATGTAGCGTCTGCCTGCTTGAACACATTCGAGTCCAGCGAATGTGCATGTGAAGCTCACACAGAAAGAACAAGCCACTCGCTCCGACCAGGTGATTTGAAGCAGTGACACTTTGACACCATGCCGGACTGGTTCCCTCTTGACTTCCGCGTACCGACCGCGGGGCCTACATACTGAGTGATGCTGCTTTTGGTATTTGCGATAATCTGCGCATTTTCTCTCACAGGTAAATGAATACCTGAAAGATATCGTGTCTCAGGAGCAGAGGAAGAAGGAAACACAGAGCGCTGAGCCAGCAGGGAGTCCGCGGGTGAGCGTCTTTCTCCTCTTTCCATGAAAACATTACCAAACTACAAGTTTGACGGACAACTTTACACACTGTAAGTCAAATCCTTGGCTTCACTTAATAGACTTACCACAACGTTTGGCTTCTGACAGACAGACATTTGTCCCGGACCTCTGTGTCACTTTGAATTCCGGGCGCAGCTCCCTCGAAAGGACTTAAGCTGTTAAAACGCGGCTCGCATCGAGGAAAATCTCACTTTTACACACATCAGAGCTTCAGATTAAACTCCATCTGTATTTATTAGATCAGGAAAAACAGGGGCTGCCAGGTTGCATCTCCCACATCCAAATGAGCTTTTTCTACCCCGACAAAGTCTGCACGCCTCAGTCGCTTCGCCTGTGCCTTCACCAGAAGATCGGCGCGCTCCAGTCTCATTAGGCGAGCAGTCATTTAGAGCGGGGTCACCCACGTTCGGGGTCTAGCCCACAGTCCAATGCCGTTACATAACTGAGTCGAGTATCAGCAGTCATTTTTAACGCCATGGGACATCTTGGTGTGGCTGTGTGCGCGCCTGTGTGTGTGTGTGTGTGTGTGTGTGTGTGTGTGTGTGTGTGTGTGTGCCTCTGTGTATGTGACATGTATTTTAGTGAGCAGAATAATCTGATTAGCTTTTGTAGTTAAACATGTTGTTGACAATAATTTGCCTTCTGGTCCACTAAACCACTGAACTCACTCAGAGGTCAAGCTACACGAACCGAAAGCTCGCAGAGTGTAAGAATTTTTCGAAGTTTAAATCTGAGTCACTAAGCCTACATAGAAATTCACTTGGTGAGTAAAGATGGAGCTAAAATTGTTTATGCCCGTAAACATGAGCTGCTGTATCACAGATGCAAGTCATAAAGCCGTCACACAACTGTCAGCGACGGCTATTCCAGCAGGTTTTCTGGGCAGACAAAAGAACAGAAAGCGTCAGCAAATGCACGCAGTACCGTGTTTTTTTTCCCCAGACACACTTCTGTCAGTTATATACAGAGCTGAAGTTAATCACTCCATGCTGATTGGCACAGCCACGAAGTCTGTGTATCCTCCTCTGCGACGCTCATGTTAACATTCCAACAAGCCGAGTGCTCCCATCACCACGGGGCTTCTTCTGTCAACCAGCTGTGCACAGAAATAGAAATGACCTGAAGGCCGATTACTCTTTGATGACAATTGGCCCGAGTCCCAACTTTTTTGCAGTGGTTTTTTTTTTTTTTTTGCATGAACGCTCTTTAGCTTTATGTAGGACTTGGCTGCTGGAAAAAATTACGCCAAAAGTGGTAAACATGAAATTTATTCATTTGATCCACTCAAATGATTAGAAGACATCTTTAACTCTTTGTCAACAACGTAAAGAAGTCCACAGCAATGTTCCAGAATGTTTAAGGGACCGGTGGCATGTGTTTTGCATAAAATTGCACTTTCATTGTTGGGATAATGCAAAATGTTTGCACAAAGGTCGGTGTTGCAGAAATAATGCGAGATTTCTTGCTCAACATGTTTAAATGAATGCGAGTTTAGCTGAAACATCCAATCCAAGGATGCACTGTCCGCTCGGAGCCAGCCAATGAGACATGAGTGGGAGGATGGGTGGGGGTGGGGGATGATGTCACTCGTGCGTTCACCTCCATCCTCACCCTCCATGCTTTGCTTCTGCTTTTCAGCTGCACATCGTTCATAACGCGACACCAGCCACTTTTAACTTAGTTTTATGGACCCTGAAAGTCACGAAGCCCCCCAATGCACGTTCAATAACCATGGAAATACCCCCCCCCCCCCGATCTATCCTCCTCCGTTTCTCTTTGTAACTCTTTCAGCCACGATTCAGCGTTGATCGCTGTTCACCTCCTGAGGCCTTTCCATGCCCCCCCCCCCACACACACACACTTTACCGTCATTTCTCCTTTAACTCCATGTCTGCGACACATTATGTCAGAAAGTCGGCACTAGGATTCCACGCTGTCGGTGAAGTATTTGAGGGCAGTTAGAAAGTTTAGCCACGGGTAAAAAAAAAAAAATCACTGTCCTGTCTGGAGTGTTTTAGCCCGCAGAAAGTAGAGGGAAATCTGTGTGTGCGTGCGTGACTGTGTGTGTGCGTGCGTGTGTGTGTTTGGCTGTGCAGACCCTGACAGTGTTTGATGCTGATCCGAGCAGTCAGTGTGCAGACGCAGCACTGCATGTCTCGGCTATCCCTCACACACACGCGGAGCGACACACACTGAGCTGAAGTTGAACCAAAAAAGTAGCGCGTCCCATCATTATTTGATTCTTTCTGTGTTTCTTGAACTGAAAAGTGTTTGTCATTACGCCTGAGTTTACCGCTCGCGTAATTTTTTTTCCCCCCAGTGTTGCACACTGTCACCCATCCACTATGTCAACACATCCGCTTGTTTGGGCCCCGAGCCGAAGCGTTGGCCCTTTGATAGCGTCGTCATCTGTGAGCCCTGGGCAGCTCATGCAGATCGGTGTGGGGATCTGTGTGTGTTTTGCATCCTCATGGTGACACCTCTCCCTCTCTCCCTCTCTCTCTCTCTCTCTCTCTCTCTCTCTCTCTCTCTCTCTCTCTCTCTCTCTCTCTCTCTC
>JASSRZ010000982.1:0-11282 GCA_032164315.1 Malacoctenus gilli
ACACACACACACACACACACACACACACACACACACATATATATACACACACACACACACACACACACATATATATATATATATATATACACACACACACACACATACATATATATATATATATATATATATATATATATACACACACATATACATATATACACATAGATACATAGATATATATAAACCTATTTTATTTTAAATACAGTTGTATAATGTTTTACAGTACATTGGTCATGTTCAACTTTTGACAAAAAATAAATATTCAAACAAAAATTTACCTTCTGATCCCTTCACATCTCAATTAGGAGTAAGGGGAACCTTTAAGCTTGACAAAAGTTGTGGTTTAATTTAAATCATGAAATATATCAATATCGACAGATATAAATAAAAAATATTGTGATAAGATTTTTTTCCATATCACCCAGCCATACCGTTGGCAAGTTTTGATGCCATAAAAAAAAGAACTAGTGAAGTTTAAAAGTGCTTATGGAACACATAGCATCTCTTTCTTTCATCAAACGACAGCCTTCCGTCAATGTGGACTCATTGAACCAGAAGGGGAGGCAGAGGACAGCAACAGTGTGAGTTACAGATGTGACGGCAGCGAGGGTCAAGTGGTGGAGGAGCTCGCAGAGGAAGTGAGAGACGTGCTGGCTTTTGGGTTATTGGTTTCACTCATTCATGTGGTTCCGCCGAGCCCGGCTGACAGACTCTCTTTGTAACTGCCTCCATGGGTAGGGTGCAGGTTGCAGGGAGGTGGGGGTGCCACACACGGTGTGAACACTTTCCCACAAGCACAGGGAAAAAAAAAAACTCACCCAAGGAAGTCAAAGTCGATGGTGGAATATTTGGCCTGGATGAGCGCCCAGAATCCCCAGAAGAAGTGGGAGGCCTTGGGAACAGCATAAAGAAAATACATATCATATGAGGTGAGGTAACGACACACCAAGGTGTGGATCTACAGGGGACATCATGTTGGATTTGCCAAGGCAGGCGTCCTCACCAGAGCAAACTTGTTGACCTGTACGTAGAGCGTCTCCAGCTCTCGCAGGCTCACCTCCTCGGTCTTCTTGGTGAACAGCTTGTAGGCCTGCAGGTACACTTTGAGCCAGTCCATCTGCATCTCTCGGCTTGGGAACAGTCCATAGTCCAGCTCGCTCATCCCTGAGCGCACACACACGCACAATAGCTTGACTTCCCACCACAAACCAGCACTATCCATGGGAGGTGCTTCATTAAAAAAAGCCCGAGAACAGTTCACTGCTAACAACCTGCAAATTCATTGAAGTGGTTGCCGATGTCGAAGGCCTGGTAGTTGTAGCTGGAATATTCGTAGTCAATGAAGCGGACATGACCTGGAGACAAACAGAACAAACATCTCATGTGTATGGCTGGAGGTTAAAAAGCCCCTTTTCTAGTTGCTGCTTCTGCACGATTTGTTCCTGTGTTGGACATCAAACTGGTTGACTGATGGCATGCTGTGACCTTTGGTGCCACGAGATCACTTGACATTAATTTGACACCAGTCCATTGAGAGCAACACCAAAAGAAAGAAATCATTGACAAGCTAACTGGACAACAATGGGCAGAACTGACCAACCGCAGCAGCCTAATGTTGTTTGTTTCTTTGGTTTAGGTTTGAAACTTAAATTTGAAATGTGTGAATTTAAGTTTGAAATGTACAGAAAACAAGCCTGGATCACCTGCATAACCCACACCTGGCTAAGAACCCCCCAGTTAGAGCCCGACCTGAACCAGCACTAGCTGGCAGCTCAAAAAGCTGGGTGACAACACGCAGTCACTCTGACCTTTTGGAAACTGCTTTTGGATCTCTGCTGTGCAAATGTTAATGTTTTAATATCCATATGTCTTAGGAATATGTATACCAGATTTGATAGTCCATGAACTCAGCCCCCTCCCCTTCCCACAGACACTTTTAGTCTTGGAATGCCTAAATCGTGTTTGTGATCTGTTTGATTGTTCACACTGGATGAACAACTTAACAAAAAAAACCTGGTCATTTGTTCTGCATACCCTCTTTGCTGTTATGGATGATGTTCTTGCAGAGCAGATCATTGTGGCAGAGCACCACAGGGGAGCCCAGCGTGGAGAGGTGCTCCTTCATCCACACCATCTCCTGCTCCAGCACCGCCTTGCTGGGAACCTCCTGTTGGATTCTGCACAGACACAAAGATGTAGTCAGATTTTCCACTTTTGCTCTCACACACAACCGGTCTAAATTGCTCAGGGCTCGTGACCAAAATTAATGACCTTTGAGCTATAGCATGGGGGAAGACATGAGAGATGGAAACAGCCGAGGCTAGCATGTACAGGCAGCACACTGGACCCCCATGGGACTCTAGCCTGCTGGCTCCTGGGAAAAACACTGGGAGTAAACAAAGCCTAAGTGGTTTGTCATGATGCTGCACTTTGCTCCACCATCTCTATGGATACACCCCCTTCACCAGTCATTTACTTTGTCTGGATGACTCTGGCTCAATCATATCAGCAGCATGTGTGGCTGAGAAATTGTCTCAAAGTTGTAAAAGTGTTAAGCGGGAAAAGAGTAAAGCCACTAAGTTGGCATCTTAGCCAACCATGTTGCAGCCCAGTGATGGTAAGAGACCCCTGCACTAACAGTAATGGGCTTATAGCGCTTAATCCACCATCAGCCCAATCGCACAAGGAGAGGGAAAGCCTGTCAACACATCCTCTCTGGAGAGGACTTACTTGAAGCTGGCTGTCTGATACGAACACCATTTGCCTGTTACACTGATAATAAATCCCTATACCCTGGGAAGTCGCCATTCTCCTTGTCCACCATTGTTTTTAATAGGCTACTTCTGAGTTTTGGGAAAAAAAGCAGGAGTGTGATAACCAGGGTCCCACACTGTCAATCTAAAGCTTTAACATCTCCACTCAAAACAATCTCATTTGGACAAATCATGGACAAAAACCGAGCGAAGTGCCATCCACAAAATGGAGAACAGTCAAAGGCATAAATGGTGTGTGTGTGTATGTGTGTGTGGGGGGGGATCATTGACGAAGTTTTTCCAATGATCACGCAATTATTGAGCCACTTTATTTGTCTTCTTGATTTTTGTCAGATTATTTGGCGGTGAGCAACAAGCTGTAGTCATTATCACCACCCACTTGACCACAGTGCCACCGAGTATCTCACTGGGCTGTATGTAGTCTATAATTCCATAATTTAAAATCCCCCTCCAAGTATTCGGGGACATTTGAACCATATGTTGTTATCTGTGAAACTGATAGAACACATTTTTATATATATTAGAGTTGCACGGTAACAAATCATAACGTAATGGTCGATACTTTTTGTCACTTCACATGGAGATCAACATCCAAACAAGGAACATGGACTCAGACTTCAAAATTACATCTATGATAAGAGACAGAACTACTTTGTAGGAATTTATCTACAAACTGCAAAAGGAAGTAAAGTTCCTAATCAATTTTGTTTCACAATTTTGATATCATGCTGCAGAGTTAAAAGGTTGGATCACACTTCTTGTTTACTTGTTTCTTGATCGATTTACCAGCAACACACCTGTTTGTTCAAAACAAAAAAAGAGCTCAACTTCATCTGCACTTTCACAGATGAAACTACATGTTTGTCTTCGTTCGCTCAGCAAGCTTATTCAAAGTGTGATGAAGACATTTGCACTGGGGTGAAGACAGAAGTACCTCACCCAGGTCTGGACTTTCTCAGGCTGTGGCGAGGCCGCTGTCAGCTGGACGCCTGAGAAGCTGCCTGCGTTACCGAGGAAGTGAGCCGCTCCGTGGAGCTGAGCAAACATCTGCAGGCCCGCCGCATGTCTCAGACTCCCTAATCCAGAGGGCTATTATTGTTACAGTTATATAAGCCACACGCTGGACTTAACCTAATAGCCATCAGGACAAAAGGTATCAGCGGTGAGAGGGCAGCTGGCCAGCTTATGAAACTCAATAATTTGGCTCCAGAGGTCCAACACCAAGAAACAACACTGATCAGCCCACCATATGCAGTCTGATCCTCCTCCTCACTGGAAACTTGCTAGCATCACATACATCAGCAGGGTGTCTCCAAGACAAAGAAATGCTTTTTTTGAGTAATTTCAAGTCAGTTTTCAGTTACCGCTTGCAGTAGGTGTCGATGTAGCAGTTACTTAGCTCAGGTCTTAAGAGTTTAAGCTGTTCATTTTCAGGAAACGGTTGCCAGTCGTCATTGGTGAAAATAGTTGTTTTCAAATATTCACTGTATGTGTGATTTCTTTATTGATAGCTTTCTCTGTGAGCCATGTCATGAGGAGCTCACCTGGCATTGGAGGCTTGCTCGGTGAACTCTGTAGCTACAAGGGAGAAATACTTTCGCATCTTGATCCAGAGGTTTGGCTTGGGGATGCAGCCATTGTGTGCGTGGATGGCGTGGATGCGAGCCATTTCTCTGGCTATAAGTCTAAGGGGAGAAAGATAGATTAGGGTTATGAAAGTGTTTTGATCTCAGCATACAATACGTGCAACCCTGAATATATGCTATGTGCAAAGATCCTTCATAACCCAAGGCACAGTTAAGATACCATCCAATGGAAAGTATTGCAGACATTCAGGTTCACAGCCATAATTCAACAACTCATTGAGCACACCACCAACTACAATTGTTTCTTTGTATAGCAATAGATGGAAAAAGGGGCAGAAGTAAAAGAAATACAAAAGCTGTCACAGGCTTGATGGTGACATAAAAAGGTCGAAACCTTGCTGCACTGGTCAGATGATTTTACAAGGAGTGATTTTGTTTTGAAATACAACGAGATTTTAGTGGCACTCAACCTGAAACAAGAGAGTCCTACATCAACAATCGTGCGAAAAAACTGAATTTCAGCCAGGTATGACTCAATCTTTCAACTAGTCTGCACTTAATAAATGAAGGTTATTTCATAAATCTAGTAGGGACAGTCCACCAGCTATTTTCATGTGACTCACACGGGTTTGGTTATTTTGGGAAAAGTGGCTCTGCCTTAAAAAAAACAAAACAAAACCAAATGGTTTTATGTATTTTCGGTCCCTAAACAAAAAAATCACGACCGGGTGTCCACTTGGCTGGACATCCTGACCTGAGTAGAGAAGGATCCCTGACGTCCTGCGTCCCCAGGGCATCTCCCTGCATGAACTCGTAGCAGATGCCGTTTTGAAAGGTGCAGTAGAGGCGGGGAGCGCAACCGTTTGCATGCAGCACCTGAGAGCCGTGACACAAGAATTAGGAGCATCCACTCAAAAGGCAGCAGTCAGTCACTTTGAGCATGTTCTGCTTGGCATACCTGGAAACTTTTGAGCTCGTTGTCTCTGTCAACGATCAGCTCCGTCTTGTTGCCGTACACTCGCACCAGGACCACGTCCTCTGGACTCTCGTCCACGTAGCAGCCGACCAGCTTGTTGGTGGTTCCATCAGTGAAGAGCTTAAAAACAAAAAAAAAAGGCAAGAAAATTAAAAATTTTCTACACAGAATATAAATGCACGAAAACTTTGCTGAGCCACAGACACTCAAGTGACTTTTTTGCTGTTGGAGAACCACCTCATCTAAAGTTAACAATTTTACTTCTGAATGCCATCACATGGAGTTTAGTAGAATTGGTTACCATATGACAAATGAGGGTCATTTGCTCTTTCACAATCGAACCCACTGCAGCTCTGACATTTTAAAGCTTGTTCGATCCCTCAGAGAAACCCAAGCTAGCTAGCAGGCACAATAACAGCCAACATTTTTGAATGCGTTATTGAAACTATAACATTTTAATGTTTTAAGTACTGAGAATCACCCGTTGCTTCAAACTAACTAATTCAAGGGCCTCGTTATGTTAAATCCAAGTTCATGTTAGTCAGTTTCAGTGTTAGAAAATGCATGACGGTTGTGGAACTTAATTAAATTGAGGCACTGAAATGTGTCATTCGGACAATGTTACAGAATTGACGAGATGCAGAAAATCTCGTGTCTGAGGGCGGAGCCTCAGACATGTGGACGAGCATGTGGTCAAAGCCGGTGAGTGGGTCAACCCTTCACACCGCCCACCTGACAGCAGCAAGGACAATGACAACACACATACTGCCCGCACCCTTTCCCACCTCTCCTCGGCCCAGACGCTCACTCACGCATTACTGGCATTCCACACGTGGCCCGCGACAAAGATGGGTGCGCAGGCATTCCTGTTATGACCTTTCATCAACAAGCATACTCAGTGTGGCTACTACGTGACTGATCCCTTCTGCTGGCCACACAATGTGCCGCTAACACCGCCAATCAATACGTTGACCAGACAGCGATAAGCTTTGGACCCAGACAGAGGTAAACATTTTTGCCATTTACAGCAAGCGCAGGGCAATGACAGCGCCATTGTTGCGCGTGCGAATCCCACAACTGTTGCAGAACTGTTGCTGAGTGGCGTGACTGCACGGGGTGGCGCCGACACCCGGTTGGTCCGTGTCTTCAGCAGAGAGAAAGTTGCAAGAGGAGACAGCTACTCTGCTGGCACTCGCCAAAAATCTGCAGTTTTCAGGAACTCGGTACAAAGTCCTCGTGTATTTACAGTACACGTCTTCCTGTCCAGTTGGTGCCCGGTCAGGTGCTTCTCTCAACAGTGCAGCTCCGCTGTGCCTCCTGACTTTGGGCCCTTCCTTTTTATCATTGAAACGGCAGGCCTGCTGTGGCGCACAACACGCTTCCTGTTTTAAGGAAAGCCTGCTTTGACACATACAACTCGCTCATTTCTCCTCCTGTTAGCAGATCTGAACTACTGAACTTTCAGACTCCCTCTGGAGGCTGAAGGTGAGAACCGTTGTTGAAGTCCTCGTCTAAAAAGATGCTGAGGGAGTTCCAGCCTGCCTGTCAATCATCAGCCACTCCATTTGCTTACTGGCAATGAATTATCCATCCTCCTTTTGTGGAGGGATCAGTCTCAGAGATCAACTGTCAGGCCACATAGTCAATAATAAAGGCTGTTATCTGAAGGGAGAGAAGATGACCAAGAACCCTTCAAAATGTAGTTCTTTTTGAACATTGAACATGCATGTACAAGTACAGCCCAACACTGAGGGGGTTTAAATAATTGCGCACCAACTCCACTGATGATTCAGGCTCACTGATCTCAGTCAAATCAAAGCTGTTCTTCCTTTGTTTGATGAGCCCTTTCAACATGACACTGAAAGTTGAAATCTCTAACAATTTTATTTGAATTCTTTCCCTCAACAGGTTTTCCAGTTGGCTTCAGATGGGCCACGATACTTTTGAACAATCTTTCCAATGGGAAACCAGCAACTTCCTGGAAGGAAGGGGAGCCCATTGTGTCACTGATGAAGTTTGGCTAGATCAGTGCCATTAAAAAAAACAAAAAAAAACTAAACTAAATTATGGCGACAACATCCAGTCAGAGTTCTTTCTCAGCATACAATTTACAACACAGATGGTGAATACAACCAAAAGTTTCAGCAACAACTTTTTGGCTGCAGCTTTACAGTGACCCAAGCTGTGAGGCAAGTGAATGATGTCATATGAAAAACAATAAAGAGCCATAACCCTTTATAACAGTAAATTACACTTTATCTTTCACTGTAATCTTTGGCTTCCTTTTCACTTGACTGAGATTAAAGCACATTGCCTTTGAAAAATGTAAGGTTTGTCTGAATGATTCAAAGGTTATTACAGTGGAGTGCTCCATACAGTTTGGACTGTACTGGCACTCTGAACCGAGTTCACCCGAAGCAAGAATTTCTGACCCACTGTTCAGGTCCAACTCTCTGGCATGCCTGCCAGGCTAACAACAGAGGAGCTCAACAGAGGAGCTCCACAAATGACCTTTGGAGACATTTCACCTTGACAACAACAACAGACTGCAAGAGTTTTCGTTATTTTCCTCCTCTGTCCTCCCTGCTGCCATCACTGGGCATTCATGAATTATACAACGGCGTAAACTTCTGATCAAGTTACAAAGCGTTGCGTTGTTACGCACCTTCACTTTCTGCCCTGTGAACTGCTGCTGTGCACTCTGGGATACATTACTTTTAGCTATGCTGATTCTCAAAGAAGTGGGCACCAAATAAAGGACAAGATTGTGAGCTGGTGTCAATGCTGGTGGCGAGTCATTTGTTTCTTCCAAGTATTTAGACTTTGGTGGGAAGAGTTGGAGCCATTTGGCGCAGCACCCGTTCTACTAACTTCAGAATTAGTGCATTAGTTGTGTCAGTACCCGACCAAAATGTATTTGGAGATGCAGATCAAACCTAATTTTTTCCAGGATGAATTAAAAAAATTTTTTTTTAAAAGCTAGCAGAAGTTAGAAATACAGATTTTTTTCTTCACAGTGTGTGGAATATTCTGAAGTAAACTTGGAAATCCTATGATACAAGTTAGTCACTTTCAGATTCAAACAGTAAGTAACCATTTTCAAATGTGCAAGTGATTATTATTAGAACTGTATGAACCAATCACAGACTGCCAGTGCTTGTGTTGCCTTAATTGCATCTCATATGAAATGTGCTCGTTAACCATGCAGACTGCTTGATGTAAGCAGACTACTTTTATCTCACCTGGAAAGACATTTTTATTACATAATACAAAAATTGTGATGTGCATGGACAAACGACATGATGCTACACTGGCTGTTTTGAAATCTTGAAAAGCCCACTTCTGATTTTAACAGTGAAATATGACATAAATGGAAATATGGGACATGCGAGGTTCTGAGATCATATTATGACTTGTAATAAACCATGACTCAACTTTATGACGCTACTATCTTTCTGCTTTAGAGCCATCTTCCTACATAAGAATGGTCCTTCACAACACATTGCTCTCATCCAACATGCGTCTGCAGTTTCCACGAGCAGCATTTCACATGCAAAGCAAAAGTTTACTTTTTGATTTTAATGCTTTTGGTCAAACTTTATTTTGATTTTCATGCCATTGTTGAACAAAGTAAACAACTGAGGTACTTTTAAGGTTTTTCCACAGTGCTCAGTTGCATTGAGTTACATCACATTCAGTCATATCCGACAACAAATGTGGAGTGGGCAAGTTTATATTGCTGTATATTTGCAATTCTGACAAAGACTTGCAAGTGCTGAGCTTGCAAAGTGACAAAAATGGAGCACAATAATCAAGGACACATGGACAGTGAAGCACTCATTCCCCAATCCGTCACCATGTAGACGACGGAGACAGACACAGTAGCTTCTTTGACACAGTATTTGTGTGACGGCAGTACCGCACCATGTTGTAGCAACAAGCAATCCAGACAGGTCAGCTCAGGTGGTACAGTGGGTGCACACACCAAGCTGCCTCCACAGCTGGGAGTGATGAGTCAAGTCTCAAGGTGGCATCAGCATGACATATTAAATGGGCGTTTTAGGGCCCAAGAGACATTCATTGTTTTCTTCGACTACTCTCAGGGGGAGCAACTCTTACACCTCACCATCTTCATCTCAAAGGGAACCATTATCCCGAGACAGAATCGTTTGGTTGAGTTCTTGCTGCTGGTCCATCTACAACGGTGTTGATTTACGTTTTACAATTTCGTTGAGATACATAATAAGTTTGAATCAATTGGCTTGGAAGTCAGGCTGAGCGGGCACCAATCTGGTGGCAGATACAATCACGTACTGCAATTGCCAAAAAAAACAACTCCTGAGTTGGTGCTGCTGAAAAAGTGCTCATGGTTCCCACTTGTTCACAAAACACACCCTTCATGAAGTTGTGATTTGTGAATAACTCTGGATCAAACCACTGAGAGAAAAACGAATGGGGTGGGAAATTTTTAGAACCTAGCTAATGTATATTGTGGGCAGATATATTTGTTTGGGGAGGGATCTTACTGTTTAAGACATCATTCTGTAGCCCCAACCCCAACACCACCACCACTTCCCCATTACTTTGAAAATTAAAATTACTGTTTTGGCCTGAAACTGGAGCCCCTCTCGAGCAGCAGTCCGTCACTATCAGTGACACAAGCATTTGATAAGAGAGCTGCGAGTCAAAGCACAAAGAATGGGCGTCACTGCGCTGAGACAACAGTGAACACAGCTGCCTATCTGGCTGCTTCCTTTAACTTCACACCAGAGAGCATCGCGTCACCAGCAGCTGCCCCGGTGTCAGGGTGACTCTGCACGAATTATACTGGTAAAAGTAGCAGCCTGCAGCCAGGAAACAAAACTTTAACTCCCGTTTAGCTGCCTATTGTAGTTCAGAGCCTGAAAAGTCCTTCAATTCTAAGTGTGTACTGCCAGCTGGGCTGAAGGAGGGTTTAAAAGATATTTCAGTACTTGTAGTGCCTGTAGTCGTTAGTCAGAATTTAGTGTTTAGATAAATACTAAAAAGACATTTCAAAAATGTATATACACACATGACTAATGGAAACAAGCGGTAGGTCAGGTGTTTAGGGGCCCTCCTCTTGCCCTGTGGTAGTGTTGGGTGATGCTGCAGAGCTGTCAATCATAGCCTAGCTTCGCCTAGCTTACTTACGTCCAGCTAGCCGAGCGGCTAACGCTTACCTTGGTGTTGACCCGGCTCTTGTCCCACGCCGGTCTCAGCTCCTTGATGAGTTGCATGGCTCCGTCGGTCACGTTGTGCTCGTCCACGAAAATGGGGATTTTTCTGATGGCCGGCGACCCCACGGGCACGTGTATCTGCGTCTCCATCCTGCAGTAGTCTCACCGAAGCGTTAATCTCCTAACCCGTCGCCGTAATATCTCTTACGAGCTGCCGCATACAATTGTGGCCAGGGTACGGAGAGCTCGGCGTGTTATAAATTAATGAAGCTCAACTTAACAGGTATATCTGCCTTGCTAGCTCTTGCTGTCACGCTTGCGAAAAGACAGGGAGGAGACGTGCCGTGAAACTGCCGAGTCCGAATCCTGGTAGCCGGTTTTTCTTGGGAGTCTACGACCAACTGTATCATTTCCTCCTACTTGGCTCCGCCCACCTGGGGATCATCCGATTGTACCGCCGGTGGAGACGCAGCACAAGTCGAGCACGCCCATGATTTTCCGAGGATCTCCGAGGATATCCGAGTTAAGCCGAACGGAGACGTCATCACAGGGACATTTTATCTATTGGGCAATTCCTCAGGAAACACCGAGTTGTTTCTGTTTGATTTATTATTATTATTATTATTATTATTATTATTATTATTATTATTATTATTATTATTATTATTATATCATGTAAACTTCAAAATAAAAATAAATATCACACACACACACACACACACACACACACACACACATATATATG
>JASSRZ010000985.1:0-11271 GCA_032164315.1 Malacoctenus gilli
CGCCGGGCTCTGCCACCCGATGAGGACGCGGCCACTCCCCCCCCCCCCCCCCCGCTTGCCTTGAAGATTAACAGGGGGCATTTCAAAAAATATTTCATTCGGCTTGCCCCCTCCCCTTTGGCGCTTTCATTCATTCTCTCTCCACTGTCTTTTACGAGAGAAAATTGGAACTTAGCTATCAAAAAGTGTAACACTACCCAGTCTCACGTTGTCCTCTCAATCGCCCGAATGTAGGACAGTGTAGGGACCTGCTTCAAATGACAGAAGCTTTGCTCCAT
This sequence comes from Malacoctenus gilli, assembly GCA_032164315.1. Lineage (NCBI taxonomy): Eukaryota > Metazoa > Chordata > Actinopteri > Blenniiformes > Labrisomidae > Malacoctenus > Malacoctenus gilli. The sequence goes on from JASSRZ010000985.1 coordinate 279, forward strand.
GCATCCTCTCTTTGCGTCGTCAACACAATTTTCATGCAGTTGTCTACCTGAAGTTTAGTGTTGAGGTGTGTGCAAAGCGGACCAACGGGGGTCTTTGAGAATTGATGCTTTCCGCTGTTCTGCTCACACCATCATTCACATGGTTACTCACCAGCGTTGAAAGGCGTCGCACCAGGTTCCTCGCATGTTCTGGTTGGCGACCTTGGGTATCAAACTGCCAACCTTTGGCTACAAAGACAGCAGTTAGAATCTCCTCGTCATGTTATCAGGTAGTCTACTGGGAATGTACCTACTGAAATTAGTTCTGACCATCGCGTTATACCAGGTTGGTTTATCCGAGAAATCATACAGGCCAGGTTTATGGATCGAATGCTATTCTTTTTTTTAAACAACTTTCTGAACAGAACCTTTTGTAAACATTTATATCATGAGATTATTTTTAAATTGTCAGAAAAACACATAAACATCACAAAGACCACCTCAAACTTAAAACACACCACAGATAGGCAGAGGAATGTGGCTTTTTCATCTTGCTTATTTCAAATTAAAGTGACCCTATTTTACACATTTTGGATGTCTTTGTCTTCGTATGCAAGTCCACAATTACAGAAAATCATCAGGCTCTTTTTCTCAAACACCGTATTTCATTATATCTCGATCGTCCCCTTCAGCCCTAATAGACCCCCCTTTAGAGACAAGCAGAATGAGGCTCTTCCACATTAAGCCCCACCCCCACAAGATGCAGGACGCCTCGCCTCTGATTGGTTAACTGCTGGTAGCGGTTGTCGGGAGCACGCCCATACGTCCGGCGTAGAGAAGTTGTTCAATCACTGAGCCCCCCCCCTTCACTTTTAACATCAGTGAAAAACTGATGTGAAAAAAACTCCCTGAAACAGACCGTTTCCACCACCATCAAAACTGAATGGAGAGGCACACTAGACATCTCAAACATGAAGTTATGTTAAAAGAGGGGGTGCTACTCACTTGTCTGAATGAGCTTTCAACACTATTACACTGTGAATAGCTGAAAAAAGTCAAAATAGCATAATAGAGCCCCTTTAATAAAGTTGAATTTTAAATTTTTACACAGAAATTCCATTTTTCTCTTTTTTGGTTCCTTAAACGTAAAAGTAAATGATCAAAGTATGTGGTTGTTCCTTCTTGCACAACAACAAAAGCACAAATTAGCATAATAGGGCCCCTTTAAAGTTTCTTAATAAATGTTTCAATGTATTTCTGTTTTCCACTGTTGATGTTCATCAAGCACTGTGAATTCCCTTTTTTCTCCATATTGCCATAAAAATGAATCTGTGATAGGTGAAATATGCAAAGAAGTCAGCTTTATGTATTACAATTGTTAAACAGTACTGTGTTTTGTAACGGCGCCCTACAGCTGTGTTGCTTCTACCTTCCCTTAGCATGTCCAGAGGTTTAACTGTTTTGTGGGTGCATCCACAGCTGCCTTTGTCGGTGCGGAACATTTTGTCGACATTGTGGGTTTTGTCATGGAGAAACTTGGCACCCCTGAACGCTATAGTTGCTTTGCCAATCAGGACGCAGGATAGTTCACTCGATTTGCTTTTCCTCACAGATTGGAAAGACATAGTAGCTGAATGGCTGTCCCTAAGTTGTATACGTCTATATTCATGTATGTCTCTGTGATTTCGCTGTAACGGACAAGCGACCTGTCTTTGGTGTAAGTCCGGCTGAGATCGCCTTTCGCCCTCCTAAAGCATTGTTGGTGGGCATGCGGCTTCACCTCCGCACATCTCTGTGGGACGCTGTCACATTAGACATGAATGCATCCATCGGGGTCTTCTCCCCCCGGAAGTTGTCCTCAAACTGAGTGAACCCGAGGTCTTTTTGTGACACTGAGGAAGGCGCTTCTGGGGCAGCCCCTCTTTTTACGGTCAACAATAGTCAGTCCTTTCATTGCTGACCACACTCAGGTGTTACTGATATAAAGACTCTAACTATAAGGCTTTCGACAGGAGGATCTTTAACCTTCAAGCATTAAAAAAGCCCTGATTCATAACCAACTAAATTCAAGTCGGGGCACAGAAACAAGAGCAACAGCCAGCACTCAACACAAATCTATGAATTGTCTCGTGATTATTTTGGCTTATGTAAAAAAAAAAAAAAATCATTGTAAGTGCAACTTTATACTATACTTAAATATATAGGACAGTTGAAGCCCTTCAAGGAATCCAACCAATCGAAATTCTCACGGTGTTTCGACGAGCGTTCCGCCTGAAAAAACCCAACGGAGCGATTCGTCCCCGTTGTCGGATTCAGCCGCGGCCTTGGGGGGGGTTGTTGTGCGGGGCGCCCCCCCCCCCCCCCCCCCCTTTGATCCGCTGTTTAAAGTCTTTGCTCTTTCTGTCTCTGTTTCGCTGTCCCCGACCGTGCAGCGTGTACTCAGGTAGTTTTGCAGCGCAAGCGCCCCTTTGAAATGCAAATCTTGTAACAGTGCGAGTGTGTGGATCTCGATCGTGTGTGTGTGTGTTTGAGTATTTTTTTTTTTTAAGATTTGGATCAAAATGGAAAAAAAAGCAGCTGGCACACAGACACAGTCAGACTGGTAGAAGAAGTACAATACAAAAAAATCCACAGGGGGCCCCCTCTTTCTTTGCAGACACTTGTCTTTTGTATCATTTCAATCAACATGTTTAATATTCCTGCAGCACTGTTGTCCCTCATCGCGCTCATGCTGCAAGCATCGCTTTCTGGAGAATGTGGCATCCTCCTCGCCGTGTCTGTCCCGCGTCGCACTCCGTCAAGGTTAAACGAGGTCGTCGCGAACAGAAGCGGCGTCATGAAAAGCTGGTCATGACCCATTTCCAATGAAACAACGGTTTAAAAGACTAATATAACTAACAAAAATGCGACAAAAAATAGACGCAGCTGATCCTGAACTAGAACAGTGACAACTGGGTGATTTTTCTACCCTGTGACCATTAAAGGTGGACTGAAGGCATATAACACCACGGAACGGACCCGGGTCCAAATCATTGTCAAACCAACCAGCTGTCAGGCAACCAGGTGAGAGGACAGGCACCAAACACCACTGCACAAAGTCCCCCGACTACCGCAGCGAGACATCGTGAGTCTTCCAGTGCCGAGAACCGGAGGAAGTCCAATGGCATGCTAAATCTTCAACCTTGTATTTGATATAAACAGCCTTTCCGAACACATTTAGCTCTCCATAACCTCTTTGCAATGCAAGCAGGACATCAGGTCGAACTTTATGTCTTTTTCAGACACCTGAAACTACATAAATATGAAAGAAAACCACTGATGTTCGCAGGAGACAGTGCACCTTTCTTCGCACACAGGCCATCACATATTCTTGCCCACTTCCTGTCTGACCAGCAGTGGCAGCACTCAGCATATAAAGACAACAACCAATGGGCGTCTGTGGCTTCGGTATCTTCCGATCCACAAGTTTGCGGCCTGAAGCCCTAAAACGTTTACCTGTGGATCTCCAAACATCTATCCCACCCTTTCTGGTGCTGCGAGCACCATGACAACACTTGCTCCATAAGTGCATTTATTTATTTTATTTATTTCATGACGTCTGCATCTTCTGGCTCGTCCCCCTTGATGGAAACGCATCCAAACACTTTCCAGATTATTATTCTTTTTGTCTGTGGACATTATCTTCTTTGAAGTGCTTCAACACCTCCCCACCCCCCTTCATACAGAGCCTATTTTGGTCGGAAGACACATGGCTGCCCGTCACTGTCCGTTATCCCTGTGGTAGACCGATTACACAGGATAAGCCGCTCCAAGTGATGGATGCAGGACACTCGTCGCGACAGCCTAACAATGGATCATTCTCAGGGAGGAAAGAAAAATAAAGGACGGGCCGAGCACAGCGGGCAACGGAGCTGGCGCCGGATTTGCTGGTGACCGTTCCTGCTTTACCGACGCATCGCTGGAGGTGATCCTCAGCAACAAACGGATGAAATCCGAAAGCGATCGGGCTGTTTCCGGGTCCATCATCGCTCGTGCTCAGTGGCGCGGCTCCTGCGTTTGGCTGGCTCCCGCTGTGACTTTGCGACTTCGAAGGCGACGTTAATTCGGGCCCGGCTCGCCGCTTTTGTTCTGCGAGCGGTGAATTATGGGCGAAAACCCTCGCCAGCAACTTCAAACCGCCTCATTGTTCATCCGCTCGCTTGGTTTTGTTGCTTTCATATGCGACTGACGCAGGAACCGTCCGAAAAAATAAAAACATGAACAGCTCGCGTCGGCCCTAATGAAGCTCCAGGTATTGGCAGGCGCGAACAGAACCGGCGGCGCTCCGAAAGCCTGCTTGTTCCTATATTACGGCATGAAAGAGATGCACCAGCCAGAGCGTGCAGCTAATAATAAGCGTCCGCGATGATGTTCATTGTTGTGCCGGGGGTTTTTTTTGTTTTTTTTTTCAAAGCGAGGCTACGCTTTATCGGCTCGGACAGCATTATGTTCCCCGACTTGTTTGCGGCTCGCCGTAATTTCCCCCTTCTTCCTGTATCGCCGTGACAACTCAATAGCCCGTTGCTCGCCTCCCGGTTCCAAACGGACGGGCGGCTCACGGGGTGGGGGTGGGGGTGGGGTAGGGATGCGTCGGGTTTTTGGGACGAATTTACAGCGGGGGCGCCCGAGTCGGGCCGCCGTTGCGAAAATATTGTGCTTTCAGAGGCTGGGAAGCCACAATTTAGGGTGACAGCTTTATTCTGGAGCTGGTATTGTTCTCAAACTGGAACAACAGAAGTTGGAAAAAAAAAAGGGTTGTCTGTAATTTATGGGTAAAGTCTCGCACTGACAACAGAAGGGTTGAGTCATCCTGGAGCCGCTCCCACTCAAACGATAGTTTCAGAACATCATTTAATGAATGGTTGCTTTTATTCCTAACTCACACAAGTCTTTGTTGCTCCCCAGCTTGGGTGTGTATGCTTTTTCAAAGCGTTAAGCCTTTGTTAAGTAATCTGGATCGCTCACAGCCGCGCGCAAGCTGTCCGCGGCGCCCCCTTTGTTGCCAGCCGAGTTCGCTCGGAGTGAACCGGAGCGGATGCCGGGCGGCCGGCGCGCAGACGACGGAGCCGCTTGGCATCGATAGAACTAATTGTAAAACTAATGATCGTCTCGGCGGGTGCTCCTCAAAGTGTTTTGCTGCTAATCCGCCAGGATGGCAGGTGAGATAAGGAGTAATGAGCCGAGATTTAAGGTTATCTATCCGTGGCCGATTTGCGAGGAAGTGGTAATTATTGCCCGCCTGTGATTTATTGTTTGTTGTGGGCCTGATGTCCCTCGACCTCCGGGGGGGGGGACGGTCGGAGCTTCGGGAGTGACGCTTGCGAGGGAGGGTTGGGACGTCTGAGGGCAACGCAAAAACTTTGGAGAGTGGAGAAGAGTAACTGAGGTGTGCTTCGTTCAAACTCTGCCCATGCTGGGGATAAATACCCCCCCCAAAAAGACACTCATCAACCAAAAGATTTCAACGACTGGACACGAAACGTCACACCTGAGAACGGTGTGATGTGATGAACAAAGAACAAAATTCAAATGGCCTTTGGAATAGGAATAAAGAACACAGCCAGGAATTGTCGCGAACAGATGAAAAAAATTTGGTCAGACAGACGTAAATAAAGAACCAAGGCTGTGGGTGAACTGTGCAACAAGGAATTTACTCATCATCAACTAGTTCAGGTCTTGAGCATCGCCCAAACGTGAAACACTGTCGCAGCAAGCATGGATGTTGGACAACATTTGCGTGTTCGAGTACACAAAAATGGCGTCTCCACCACACATTTGACCGTATAGGAGGTGTTCGCGTCTACATAATGATGTCGGCAGATGACCGATGACCCTCATCACCGGGAGATAGACTGCAGTGGTCTGCAGACACCTCAGGTTGTCTATTCTGAGTTACAGTTGCATGGTTTGGTCAAGTATCGATTCAGATGACCGAGCAAACGGTGGTGAGAAAGGTTGGTTCTTGTTTCACAAACTGATATGTGGTATTTGTTCAGACTTTTAACTGTTTTTATTTAAACTATCATCTTATTGGTGCTAAAATAAACAAATAGCACATTTTAGTGGTTTTAGTAATAATGACAAAATAGTATTTTAGTTTTGTTTTAACCACCTTTGAGGTTACAGTATTCTGTTAAACGTTAAATTGAGGGAGAACTCAGAGTGTGTGACTGATGCCACCATGCAGCCGCTTATGAGTGTTCCGGCCTGTTTGATGCAGTTTGCTCTGCAGAATAAATGTCAATGTGAATCTGCTGGCTCCAAAAAACTGAGTCTATTCTACAGATATATGCATACTTCCTGTCTACTATTGTTCTTGTCTTTCAAGTAGGACCATTGTTTGTCAATGCGAGTCCGAGGGGTGAGACGCAAGCAAACGTGAATTTGAGTTTGACGAAAGAGGTGGAGTCTTGTGTTTTCTTCTCACCTCAAAACTCTCTCCCACTCGTGACCTTGTGTGCTGAAGTTGCGGCAGCTCCTCTCTGTAATCTATGCAGCCCGTTAAACTTCACTCAATTGCATTGGGGGGGGGGGGGGGGGGCTCAAAGCCCCATTGCTATTTTACCACTCAAACAATTTCACTTATCTAAAGCTCTGGAGAGGCTGTGTTTCTTTTTTTTTTCCCCCATCCGAGTATAGGTCCAAAAAGTTTTCTCCTAAGTTGTGTGCTCAACAACGCTATATAAGGGAGGATAACAATATATCAGTTACCGGCTCCCTCAAGACATACCTTGAGAAACCCACTCCATTTTTCATGTGCGAGCGGAACACTTTTGATAAACCCGTTTGTTTGGCCCGAGCAGCACCTTTGTATAATGCAGAGCGTTGTGGGGATTGCTCAGCCGCAGCTGCGGCTATTCACAAACAGTAGTCAAATCGATGGAATATATCAGCAGGCAGGAACATATACGTATCCCCCCCCCCCTTTTGTCTGTTTTTCTCGGGGCAGGCCAAGACATTGACGCAGCAAAATGCAAAGAAGCATCAGAGAGCTGTGCGAAGGCTCCCATCTTGTTCTTCTGTGTTTTCGGTATGCAGTCCCGCAGGGGGGGGGCGTCGCGAGATGAATGATGTTTTCTCTTGAAAGTGAATCGCTCACAGGAGAAGACCAGAGGGAGCGCGTAACACATTTACAGGCTCAAACCGGATATCAGCCCCTCTGCGAAACTGGGGTCCCGTTCCAGCTGCAACCGGGGAAAGGAGTCCTCGGAAAGCGCAAAAGTCTCATGCGAGAGCGCAAAGGGAGCAGTGATCCTAAGTTGAAAGGAAGAGGCATAACTTGTTCTTGAATAACGCAGGTTGAAGCTGAGGGCCATTGGCTGATCTCACTTTAATTCAAACCCATTTGGCGAGAATGACTGCATGGGAGGAGAGATGTTTGTCAGCGTGCGGCACAGTGTGACAAGTACAGCTCAGAGAACTGTTTGGAACAAACAGGACTCAATATTTTGCTTCGGCCTTTGGGAATTGTAGATTGTCACTGGTCGTCCAATCCTTGCGCATTTTAGGCCTTGTTCACCATTCAGGAGCAGAAGCATACCCTCACTGACAACACATACGCTGCACATCCATAAACTGGAGTTTTGGCGAAAGGTTCAAGAGTAGATACATCCCAAATGCACCAGCTGCATCTGCTGTGAACCTTTTTGCCCACTTTTCTGCTGCCTTTTTTTGGGAACCTTTCGAAAGTGGATGTCTGGGATTGTTCTCAATCTCCCGGGTCAAAGACATCAGGTCAACTGCTCTCAAGTTTGTGACTGAGTAGACATTTCGCCCTTATTAAAGTATCACTTATCTCAAGGTACAAACGAAGTTTGGTTGGCCTGATTCAATTTCCTTGGAAAGCGGATGCGTCTACATAAGGGGAGACTGAGCGAGACAGCGGCTCATCGATGCTCAGTTCGGACATCTCCCTCCTCACCTTCCATGCTACACAGCTGCTCAATGTTACTTGGATCTTTCCAGACTCAACCCCATTTCTGACTGCACCGCTCTGACCACCAGAGGTGACCGTCCACTAGGCACTTAATAGACCTTACCTTGAACAGGTGTTATTGTACTGGGGGGACAAAAAAAAATGATCAATAGTATTTCCCTTCACACCTCAGTTGATTTAATGTTGTGACTGACGGCCAAATCCTTTTAAGCTTTGAAATGTGATGAATAGCTACTTAAAACACACTTACACAAACAAACACTTGCCAATAGTTGTCAGAGCACTCGTCATAAAAACCCTGTTTTTTTATGTTGCAATGATAGTGTCTCTCCTGTCTGCACTCAAATGGGGAAAAAAAAAATCTTGTTCTCCAAAGAGTACTCTTACAGAATGTGAAAAAAACAGTTTTTGATTTTTGTTACCTTGAGGTGAAACCTTTTACTTTAGCTCGCTGTTGACTCCCTGTTCTTGACCGTTGTTAATAGGAAGCACGAGAATGGTCTGAACTCCAATCCAACACTGAGAAAACACAAGAAAAACAAGCGCTTGAAAGGGAGCAGAGAGAAAGTTTAAGATCGAGGTTGAATCCATTCGAGAAAGCGGTGGCTGCAATTCAGTCATCAGTGTTTAACCTTTTGTGTTGAGTGGCTACAACATGTGTTTGATTGTCTCACCCTGTGTTTAGCCTGTGATGGACCACACCCTGGCTTCACCCAAAGCGTAGCTGGGCCGTTAGCTCCATCACCCTCCCGAGATCGTTGGAGAGAAACTTTGTGTCAATGGTTAACAACAAAAACACTGAAACAACCATTTCTGATGGAAATGTGGCCGATTTGCTGCAAATATGTCACAGAGACACCGTCTCTATGGTAACAAGCTGCCATCCAGTTCAGGAAATTTGAGGACTCAGAAGATAAGTGAAATGTCTCAGGAAACTTGAGTTGAAACAGCGATGCAATGCATTCAAAAGATGAATTTGCAGCATACCATCCAGCCCCAGTCTCTCTCTATTCAAGGCAATACAGCTCGTTATTACATTGTTACATTTCTGCTGTGATTTCAGGATCATTTCCCAAATTCCGGCATTCCTTTTTGAAAAACTTTGCTGGTGGAAATAAAAAAAAGAAAAAAAGAAAGAAACGGCTGATGTTTTCATATTGCTGTTCTGGGATTTTTTGCGCATTAGCAAGCAGTTTTGCCTGGAGAGCATTTCATGGAACTGTGAGTGTGCATCCCCCCTGCAGAGTTGTACTTCTGGAAAGCCCCCCCCCCCCTCATGGATTAGCCAACGCAGGGGTTGAAACTCTTCCAAAGTTCCACAAGGAGGATGTTGGGCTTTCTTTTCCTGCACTCCCTTTCTTTCGGAGGCTGCATTTTTTGTGGGGACTATTTGGAAATGGTGGAAATTTAGAGGAGGGACCGACAAATCTGGATGTTTTTTCCCTTTCGAAAAGACACTTTCTCTACTGAAAGACGTTCGACAATGTAGGCAAAAAAGAAACATGTGTTCATAAGTGCTTGTTTACTTGTGCGGACGTTGCCTCTACTCCCTTTTGATCCCATCAACGCCGTTCATTCCTGTCTCCTCGGATTCATCTTTTCCATTTTTTACTTCCATTTTTATTTTAAACTTCCCGAATAGCTTTGACCCGTGAAATCCAGTAAATCTGCTTTAAATAGCAGTATTACCACGAGTCGTAAATCCAATCTTCTAATTCAGTGTAGTGCCGCGGACGTACATTTCAAAAGTTTATGGAGACTGTAACAAGGCAGAGGGAGTTCACTTCCGTAAGTGGCTCCGTTCTTGACAGCTCGCTCTTGCCCCGACGAGCCTCTGCCGGGCTCCGCTTTTATGACGCTACTTCACTGGACTCGCCCAGGAAAAAAAAAAATACATTAGGCTCCGTGGCGCCGAGCGTTCCCCACCTAATTGGCCGAGCGCCGAGCAGCATGGCGGAGCCGCGCTCCAGTCAGAGGACGGCGGGATTGGATACTTGATTAGCCACTGCAGCACGCAGGGCGCGGAATAGCGGAGTCCTCCGGTTCCGACTCGGGCTGGAGTCTCTTCACTGCAAGTCTCCTCAGGACGGGGACAAACAAAGAAAATGCAATTTGGCTTCGCCTCCTGTGTTGAAGATATGTGTGGTTCTGGCTTGATTTATTTAGAGGCTTTACCTCCCATAAGTCGTGGCGGGTAAAAAGTTTGTAAATTTGTGAGGAGCCAAAAGGGTGGAAGAAAAAGTTTGGGGGACAAACTTTTTGAGAGAGAAGGAAAAAGGATAACAAGCTCTCAAATCTCATACAGCATCAGTGTGAACTTGAGTTGATTAATGCGATCATTGGCGACCTCGGGTCTGGGAAAGAGCGGGAGTGGGCATCAAAATTCACTTTCGTCCTGAGGCTTCGCTTACAATGGGAAAAAAGGGTAAATGGACTCCACTTGTATAATTCTTTTATCATCTCTTTGACTCTGGACTGGGTGTGAAATCGAACCACACTGAGACTGACGATTCTTGTGAAAAACCACCTTCATAGCACCTGAACTCCGCAACTTCCACCCAAACATCGCTGAAACTTGTAATCTTCTTTCACAGGAACAATAAGTTACTCGCGCAATAGATTTCGGGGGATTTGAAACACAAAGGAAGCTGCGTTATCTGCTTTCTTCACGTCTTACAGGGCTGTGATGTTGAACTGAATCGACCCGCCCGGGCAGCCGTCGTTCGTGGGAGTCAGTAGACATCGACCGGGGGGGGGCTCTGATGCCAGATTTGCTGCTGCGCTCCTGCCTAGGTGTCACTTTGTTAGAAGCCCCCGTTTGAGCTCCGCGTGGAACTGTACATGAATAAGCCCCATGAATCCCAATGATCTGTTGAATCTCATGCTGAGACACACACACACACGCGCGCGCTTCCCTCGCTAATGACTTGCAGCATTGCCTGCTTCAGAGACGGCGACCTTTCCGAGCCCAAAGGTCAGGACCATTAGGGAGTGCGTGTCTGCTCGGGGGGGGGGGGGGGGGGGAACACCCGTGTGGTG
>JASSRZ010000986.1:0-10000 GCA_032164315.1 Malacoctenus gilli
GCGGCGAACAAACGCCCCCCCCCCCCATCAAAATAGACACTGGCTAATAATTAAAGGGAGCGAGATGGAAATTCAAGCACAATGAGGTGCATTGTGGGAGCTGTCAATGGACCGCCTTCATTTAAACTCTTGCTGTTGTAAATTTGCCCATTTAGGAAAAAAAAAAGGGGGGGCTTTGATGTTAACAGTCGAAAGGCGAGACGACTGAATAAACAGCGCCCGGCTTCTGTCTGTGCCTGTTTGAGGGGCAGCCGCTCCACCCGCTCCGCCCGGGGGCGTCCTCGGACGCCGAGTTCCCACCTCCACGCCGGTCAAACCCTTCCGCATCGCCGGCCGGACGGACCGCCCCGACGGCGTCACGCGCGAAGCGACGTCTTTACGGCGGCTTTACGGAGAGTCGGCCGCCGCATGAAAACGCCGGCGAGTGGTCACCAAAAAGGTCACGGAGACTCCGCTTCGAGGGCGAACTGGCGATGCGAGCGGAGATAACCGCCGCCGCCGCCGCAGCACTGCGTAGGACCGACCGTTTGGCAAATGCTGGGATTTAAGAAGCACGGGAGGGGGGCGGGGGGTTCCTCACATTGTGGTTCCCTCCTCCGCCTCTCTGAAGGGGGGCTGGATAAGCTTCTTTGTTTGGCACGCAGAGCTATTTGAATCATCAAAATAAATAAATTAAAAAAAAAACCCGCACCGCTAAAAATGGAAAAACTTATCAACGTTTTTCGGCTTGTCGCTCTTTCTCTCTCTCTCTCTCTCTCTTTTTTTTTCTTTCTCCTCCAGGAAAAGTCCCCGAAGTGATTTAAAAAAAACACGCGCTCTGACTTTGCGCCGAATACACCCGCAGAAGGTTATCGGAAATGCTAATCGCACCCATTTCAGGGGGCTAATCTCCACCCGGCTGGTGCAATCCAAACGCGCGTACGCAAGCGCGCACACACACAGCCACGCGCACGCACACACGCACGCAAACACGCACGGACGTTTCGACTTACTTGCAGAGTGATCCGTGCACGCAGCCATGAAACACAAACAAACTATAGACTCCAATGGGCTGAGGTGACAGTGCCCCCCCCCCCCCCACCCCAGTTTGGGCCCCTGACAACTTGAAAGTCGTGAGACTGGAGGATTTCGCTGGCGACAGGATAAAAAAAAGAAGTTTTTTGGGGGGGGGAGGGGGGTTTCAGGGTGGTCAAAGTTGAAGTCCAGGCTGACGAGAGAGAGAGAGAGAGGGGGAGGAAGTCGTTGCCGGGACGGACGAACGAGCGATTCTTCTTCATCTCACACGAGGGCGACGGGTTCCGGAGGAGCGCGTCTCTCCTCCTTTGCGTTCGTGGGGAGAAAAAAAAAGAAAAACAACTCCAACTTTCCCTCATTAACGTTGTCCGAGGGGAAGAAAAGGCCACGTCAAAGCGGTTCCATATGTTACAGGAAGAATCTCTGAGGCAGAAAGCCGCCTCTCTGTGGGCATCTGCGCCTCCTCTTGTTTGTTTGTTTTTTTTCCCCCAAACTCAACCTACGCAAGGAACCAAGAAAAATACCTTGTTCGCCGTCAATCCGCAGGATTGCTCCGAAGATAACGAGCTGGGGAAGTCGTCGTCCCCTCCCCCCCCACCCCGGAACTTATCTTCTTCGTTGGTGCGGGTCGGCGGTTTAGCTCCAGCTCTTCTTCGAGCCGTCACGCCGACGACTTCAGAAGGGCGAAAGGGGAAAAGCCGACGCGGAGTGACGAAGCTGCATACTCACTCTGGTCCCGCTCGCCCAGACGCCAGGTACGGTGTCCTCCGTCCCATCCCCGTCCCCCGTCCCCCCCGGCTGAGGGCCCCTCATCTCCGTCACCCCCCCCCCCCCTCCCCACTTCCCCGTGATCCCGCCCCGCTTCCCCCTTACATACTCTTAACCTCCGCTGACATCAAACTGTCCTGACCTAAAACCGGTGGCGGCATCCCGACGAGACAAACGCGCGCAAAAAAAAAAACAACAAAACAAAAGAAAACCCCCAAACAAGAAACAAGTCGTACGGCAACGCAGCGGCAGCGCTCGGCGGCCGCTCTCATGTGAAGAGCCTCAGTGTGTGTGCGTAACCAAGTGTGAGCTCTTCCTGAAAGAGGAAAGAGGGAGGCAGAGCATCTTGCCTCTCTCCCCGTGGTACTCACAATGGTCCTCACTTACCCCCCTCATCCCCCCTTCCAAACTGGGTCATGGTTGGGGGTGGGGATGGGCGTCTGTGTGTGTGTGTGTGTGTGTGTGTATGTCTGTCTGTCTGTTTGTAGCAAATGATGAGAGAGAGGAGGTGGTGGGAATTTTAATACCCCCCTTGGAGAGGGGGGGGGCAAAGGGAGGGGGAGGTCTGGGACTGGCGGGCAGGGCAGAGTGCGAGACGCCAAAGCTTGGACGGACGGCGTTCCAGTCGGGGACTCCGTGAGACCCTCTGGACCCCCTCAGAGGGACGCGCGACAGGATCTCGGACAAAGCGTCTTCGCTGCAACTCGAGGGGGGGGATTTGACACCGTTTACCGTGAAACACTATTAAAAGCTGTTGCATCAACTTTCTCTTTTCTTCAGCTGTGTCATTAACTGATAAACTCAACAGGCTGAGACAACTCTAAGAACGCATCGTGGAAATGACCGAGCTTTTATTTTGAAAGCTCCTGCTTTTGAATGTTTGAGGAAAAAAACGGCGCGTTGTCATCGCTGTTTGGATGTTTCTCTTTGTACTGTGATGTTTTTTTTCATATCCGAGAACACAACTAGTGGTCTACAGGCTCTTTTGAGGGGGGGGGGGTCACTGGGGGATTTTTAGAACCACTGCTTGAGCCGATGTAACAGGTGTGATGGTTGCGAGCCACATGTAAAGCACACAGCACTGGTTTTTTTTGGGGGGGGGGTGTTTTTCGTAATCTCCGCCATCTTTCTTGGACTTATCGCCATTTTTTTTCCAACTTCCGATGACTAAAATCGCTTCGTAACTGACTCCACATCTGAACTCGCGGCATCAAATAGCACCAGAGAAGAAGAGACCCGCAGGCTGAAACGAACCACCGATTTCTGTTCCCCCGCTGAGAGTCCCGGGGGGGGGGGGACAAAACAGCGGCGCCCCCACGTGAGAGCCGGAGGAGCCGGCCGGCCGCCGCCGCCGCCGGACGTTTCACGCCATCCGCCGCGTGCACCCTCTGTGTCGTCTCCTCTGCGCAACTCTACTGATCCTAATCCCCTCCATCGCTCGCAGCCTCCGCGTGCCCTCCCCCCCTCCGCCTCTCGCCCCCCCTCCCCGCCTCCTCTCACGCTCCTAATCATGCAACGCTCCCAACAATAGAGAGATGCTTCGCTTCGATACTGTCCAAATCCAGTCACCAGCGGTTGCGCGGTCAAATTAGGCCCGCGCGCTATCGCCGCCTCCCCCCCCGCCTTATCTGCGTCTTCCGAGCCGACCAATCGCGATCGCCGCGTTTCACGGATGGCGCGCCGAGAAATCGCAAGAGTTCAAATCCTCTTTAAAAACTCCGAAGCGTGCCGCTCGAAAAAAAACCCGCCGCCCCCGTCGAGCACGTTCCTCTTTAATGTACAGCTATCGCGAGCGGGAAGCCATGAGTGAAACGCGCGCGCGGGTTTTCCTTTCGGTTTTTTTTCTTCGGGATCTGACCCGAAGTCATTTTCGGCCCCCTCCGTTTTTTCTCTGATGCGCGGAAGTTTGTCTCCTAATGAGATCGGGCGCCGCGGACGGGTAATTGAGATCGCCAGTCGTAGGTAATTTCCACTTCCGACGGCGTTTTCGGCACAACGCTGTGACATGTGACATCAGTACCTCCTGAGACGTGGGTCTAATTTCCGCCTATCATCCAGCGAGAAGAATAGGAGGTCAAAAAGTGACTCGAGGTTGTCGTGTACTTGTGAATGTCTCTTTGTGTTTGTCCCGTGAGACACAGCAGACATGTCCATGCCTTGGAAAGGAGACATTCTCCATTCTTTTTTGGTTTCTTTTCTAAGTTAAGTGGCAAAAAAAACCCCGAAATCAGTATTCCCATTTCACAGACCCCCAAAAAAACGCGCCCGCTTTCCCGATCCCGCCGTGTTTTATTCACAAGTCAAGGTTGCCGGTGCCGAATCGGCCCGCCGCGCAAGGTAGCGGTGATTTATTACTTTAATTTCCGGCCGATACAAAGCGGAATAACGCGCCGCGGCTGTCGCCGCCCGGTGGAATGCAGCGGGCGCCACGTTCCGGCGGTCGAGGCGTCGGACTCTCGGTGTGTCGTCCCCCCCCCCCCCCCGCCCGTCACACCTGCTCTGAAAAGGCTTTCGCAATATCAGCAGTTCCTCCTCGGCGAACACTTCGATGGACAAATCCCATTCAAAGTCACTGAGCCGTCCCTGTTGTTTGTGGAGAGCCCCCTCCACCCCCACCCCCACCCCCCTCCACCGAATACACTCCCAACTTCACTCTCGCTCTATTTATTCAAATGATCAGCGCAGGTCACTCGCCACTCGGCGCTACTTCCTGCGCAGCTCTCTGCTGCGTTGAGGGTGCCGCCGCGGCACAGTGAAGCCCCCCTCGTGCGGGGAGATGATGCACGCTGTAGGCGCCGAGTGCGCCGTGAGAGGACGCCTGGCGAGAGCCGGAGCGTCACCTCTCTTTTTTATTCACCGTATCATAATGGAGCCTGTAACCACCTAATGCAGCCCCCGTTTTGTAAAAGGGGGGGGGGGGAGAGGCGGCCGGGACGGAGGCAGCGGCGCGGGGAATGTTAGGCTGACTTCACGTACGCTCGGAGGGGAACGCGTTCATGGTCGATAGCTGAAGTGAAAGCAGAGGTAAGAGTCCGTAGGGAGCCGGGGGAAAAAATAGGAAAGTATGATGAGGATTGATCCAAACTGGGATTCCAGCGAGCCGGGTCTGCCGCCGCGCCGCCGCCGAGTGTTATTTATGAAAAAGATGCGAGGTAATACGATCAAAAGGAAAAAAACGCGGCTCGCTTTGCGAGTCTCGAGTCTCTTTGGAGTCTCTCCGCCGCCCCCCCCCCCCACATGGGTGAGGGTTTCCCTCCCTCCCTCCCGTTGCTCAAACTAACCAGCCTGTAGCTCCCCCCCCCAATAAAACCTCCGAGGAAGTCAGTGTTCTCGAACGCTTCCAGAGCAGGAGGGGAACTCTGGGAGGCTCCGGGATGATCGGCTTCTGGTGGCTCGTGTGACGGACTGTCATGTCATCAAAGGCGGAGGTCCGCAGCTGCTCGGGCGCTGCTGTCGTGGGGTATTAATGGTGCGGGGGGGGGGGGGGGGGTGGGAGAGCGGACCTGGGCTGGGGGAGGATTTTTCACGCTCCGTTATGAGACGGCACGGCGCATCGGCCTCCACCATGAAAGCCATGAACGTCACAGAAACCTGCGTAATGTGTCATCGCATCAGCTCGGTAACAAGTCGTTTACGAGGAGATCCGTTTGCGTGAAAAATGAAAAAAAAAAAAAAAGGTGGGGGGGGCCCTCACTGCAGGATGCCAGCCCCCTTGTTTGTGCTGCTCCGCATCCTCATGCCGCACATATGAATCTGCGCTGTACAGAAACGTACTGGTCCGTACTGGTTCATGTATGCGGTTTGTTGCCAGGAGGATCGAGTCGTGTCACGTCGCGGAGGAGCCGAAGTCTTCGGCCTCCCACGCGGTGGAGCAACAGTTCCACTCGGTGGCCTTTAAAGCAGCCCGCGAAACACTGCAGCGGGCGGGGGGGGGGGCACATCTGCCGGCTTTTAAGTGGGGAGCGGGTAACGGGGGAGCGCGCGTCAGAACGCAGACGGCACATCGATGCAACGAGGAGATCGGGGGGGTGGGAGGGGGTGGGGGTGGGGGTGGGGGGGCGCTCGGCTCCCATAATCCCTCAGTCAGCCCCGCATAAACCGAGTTAATTTGGCCCCCGTTTACAGCGTATCGACCACGTAAACATCAAAGCGGCTTCCGAGCGGCAAACGAGTCGCTCGGCGCCTCGCCGCAGCACGCTCCGGGGACGTCTCCGGCGGCGAGTTTCGAGACTGACAAGTGGCCATTAATGCGCTCTGAGCCCAGGATGTCCCCCGTCGCTGTTAAATGGCACGTCAAGGGGGGGGGGGGTTTGAAGGAAAGAGCACGAAGGAGGAAAGAGGAGCCGAAAACTTATCGAAACCCGAAACCGCTCGACGAATTCGTTCAATCGTTCACCGTCTTCGTCGCCATTTTTCCATCCGAGGGGAAACGTTTGACCGACAGGTCGTGCGTATTCAAAGCTTTGAGCAAACTACAGTCGTATGTCAGAGTTTTGAGACTGTGTGAGGAGGAGACCGGAGTTTACGGAGAACACGCGAGGTCCAAAACTCTGGACTCTGGACCCCGCTGAGAAGCACCAGCGCTGACCGCCGCACCGCCATGAGCTCTGCCAAGTTTCCTGCTCAAACGGAGAAATAAAACAACTTTTGTTTGGTTCTTTTTACCTCCGGACAGTCCGAATGTTTAGTCAGACAGCAGATGAACCTCTCCACTCAGCGCTCACGTAAACATCTTGTCCCCGACACGGGAGCGAGCTCTGGCTGTAAACTGTGCGAGTTGAGTGAACACTGAGGAGACAGTAAATGCTGGAGGAATCGGGACGAAGTCGGTGGAGCTTCAAGGAACTTCACGAAAATAGTTCCTCCACCTCGTCCAGCTGCCGCGAGCTCGTCCGTCGGTGCTTCCATGAGATGGGTCCAACGCTGCAGAGCTGCTGTCTCCCACTGCCCTGCCAGCATTCGCCTCATCAGCGTTGCCAGAAAGCAGCTCCGTTACGATTCTACTACGCTCCCGTTTACAGGGGAAGAAGTCCCTCAAGTAGTACCGCCGGCAGGGCCGGATTTAGGCAGCCCCACTATGGGGTGCAGGCAGAATATCGGGGGGGCAAGTGTGGTCATGCCGCTTGCACAGTCGGAAGATTTTGGGGGGCAGTCACGGCATTTGGGGGGGCATTGCCCCTCGTGCCCATGCCTACATCCGGCCCTGACCGCCGGCCTCTCTGTGAAAGTGGTCACATGTTACCATCAATGTTCCCCCCCCAGATATTTCCCCCCTCCCTCTGCGAAACGTCGGGGGATCTTCTGAGCGGCTTTTCCGCGGACCCTCCTCGTCGCCGCTCATCGACATCACGGAGCCTCCCCGTCTTCGGCCGGACCTAATGAGGGGAGCGGCGCGGCCCGGCGAGTGACCGCCGCCGAGCCGACAGCTCGGCGAAAAAAAAAAAAAAAGGCGTCCCGGCGGCTCCGCGCGGCTTTTTCGCTGATGGAGGCGCATGCGAGTGATGCAAGAGTTTGTTTTCTCGAAGCAACTGGTTATTTTTAACCGCGTCCGACCGCGGGGGCCGTTCGACTCGTTTAACGAAGGGAAACGGCGGCTCTTCAAATATTGATTCGGAGACACTGGCAGAACTCTGCCAAGATGTTCAGAAGGGGTTTTTTTTGTTTGTTTGTTTGTTTCTTACTCTTTAGTGAAGCCAGAAGACCTGATGAACGCGCCGTGAACTGACGGCGGGGAGAACTGCTTCTCCGAAGCCGCTTTCTCTCTCTCTCTCTCTCTTTGGATGGAACGTTTGGACGCCGCCAGGTCGGGTGGCCTCCTGCCTTCGCCGCTGACGCCGTCGACGGTTTTGTTTATGTGTATCCGAAACCAAAACAAAAGTAGTCACAATGGGCTCGCCGAGGAGCTCTGAGTCCATTTCTGATACATAAACAGTTTCAGTAGGAAGTTCAGGTCAGGCAGTGCTTCAGCCTCCAGCTGCCTTTCAGATTAAGAGCGCATAGAGCAGCGGGGGGTCTAGCTGTGGTAGAGCATTTGACTGCAGCTCAAGAGGTCCTCAGTTCAAATCTGGGTGCCCCCTCCCTTTAGAAATATTCCCCCAATCTGCTCAAATCACTATTAACAAAAACACTCACAGATGTGCAGTATTTATATATGTGTTCATATGATAACTGGAGTCTACATGCAATCATAACTGGGTCGCAGAGCAGTGCTAATGTTCAAAGACTTCCTTATCACTGGTTAATCTATCATTACACTTCAACTCAAGCGTTGCAGAAACAGCTTTTAATATTGGAAGCTGCGCACCAGCGGGCAACTCGTACCACAGAAACACTGGAAGCGTGAGCCGCCGCGCTGTCATTTAATGCAAAACATGCAGGTTAAGAGTGAGTGTAGGGAGCTCAGAGGGAGACATTAAGACACAGTGTTGGGTTAATACGTTGCAGATAAAGGCGCAGAAGGTGTTTGGCCCCGGACGTTTATACAGAAGTTGACCCGGTTCGCTTACTAATTACCAGATTAATCAACGGGACTCGGGCGGAATCGATCGGCTTCGTCCTCCGACGGCACCCGCGCGCACGTGAGATATCAGCAGCATCTGCGAGGACTCGCAGCCTGCCGAGCGTTTCGCGAGAGATACGGCGCAGACGCAGCACCGGCGACACAAATCCATAGGATCCTCCGACGCTCTGCGGGAAAACAAAGTGTACTCGTACGGATCGTGTCTCCGTGAGGATTCATGGGACGGCAGCCTCTGATAAGCACCGGAGAGAGAGGAAGGCGGGGGGATTTATTCGCGGGCCGTGGCGTGTGGCGGGGAGCGGAAACCTGCAGACTTTCAGAGGAGCGGGCGGTGGACCGCGTGACACCTGTGGCCCGGGGCGTTACGCAACGTCCCGCGCCGGACGCCGCGGCGACAGGAAGCGGAGCCGCTCGCTTTCCGTCAGCTCTGGGGTCTCGCGGAGTCCCGCAGGGGGAGTGACGGATCTTCCTCCAAGCCGTCGCGGCGGTGTCCGATAGCAACCCGTCGGAGCGTCACGCTAAGATGTATCCAGGGGGGCCGCAGGGTCTTAATCTGGCTTCCAGGGTGACGTTTATCAGACCGAAACTCGCAGTCGATGGACAGTTTTTAATTAAAGGTAGCTTCGGTGACTAATCTGTTGATTTGGGATCGATCCCCTCAATGAAAAGTCTTCTTCTGCCGACTGTCGGCCCGCGGTGACATCACCCAAAGACCCTTTCGAAACGGCGGAGAAACGTCACGATCGGCGCATAACGATCAGCGTTCAAAGAGTCAAGTGGACTGGAATAATAAAGAGACATTCGTATTATTTACAGTGTTGGTAGTTTAGCAAGAGCAGACGGAGACAGATGTGAGCGTGTGTGTCAGTGTGTGTGTGTGTGTGTGGTAGACTTAACAGGGCTTGTTAGACGAGCTCATTTGAAGCTAATTATAAAGAATGAAACGGAAGTATTTACAGCTGCTTTTGGAAAATGCTTCATTATTTTTAGAGGGCAATTATATAACTTTGACATTTAGGAGGCAAATATACGTTTAGGCTCCGTAAAAATAGATTAAATCAAATCAAATCTAAAATAATGGATCATTTTTATTTAAATTTAAGCAGAAAATATTCAATAACGTCTTTTTTCATACCGAAATCTGATAGAAAAGCCTGCTGTGCGATCGAAATTTCTTGCCCCCGCTTTCGTTTGACTAACGAAGAAGACGAAGAACGTAACTGCGGAATCCTCCGCCGGCAGTCAGACGGTCCAGCCGGCCGTCGCCAGGGAGCGAGAGTAATTCATCACTCGAGTTATCTGCTAACATACAAGAACCTGCGCGTTAGATGCGCCTGAATCTCTTCGCCTGAGAAGTTCGCATGTATAAATTAATGCGGACGCTGAATAGGGCGGAACGCAAATGAACGCGCGGTCCAAACAGCGCTGTACATTAATGAACACACAAACCCTCTGGTGCAGAATAGATTGTGTCGTCTGCTCACACGTGCGCCGAGGTAGTTCGGGAGAATTCATTAAGTATCTATCGGTGTCTTTATTATATCTGATGTTAAAATTCAAGGGCAGCAGGCTGAGACGGATAAAGTCTGATCATATAAGCCTCATTGCGCGTCGCACGGTGTTCTTTCTGAACTCGCGTCCCCAGGAAATGATGGTAATTCGAATTCCGACCAAGGTTTGTGTACACTTGATGCAATG
>JASSRZ010000988.1:0-11266 GCA_032164315.1 Malacoctenus gilli
ACTCTACTCTACTCTACTCTACTCTACTCTACTCTACTCTACTCTACTCTACTCTACTCTACTCTACTCTACTCTACAATTTTTATATTTTTATTTTATTCTACTCTACTATTTTATTTTATTTTATTTTATTTTATTTTATTTTATTTTATTTTATTTTATTTTATTTTATTTTCCGGAATCTCCAATGTTTGCCGACTGGTCCTTCATTTGAGGGCGTGTCTTAATTGCACAGCCAATAGGAATGCCACGTCTAGGCCCCGCCCCATTCTGATGACACGGACGTAGAGTGGAGGCGGGATCACTGGGCCGCTCCCTTTCCGAGGTGTCGCCGCTCCTGCAGGTTGGTGATTAAGAGCGGCGCTTCCTCCCGTTTCCCTGCAGTCGCCCCGTTATGAATTCAGGGACTTTGGGGCCGACGCCGCTTTCTTTTTATATCTATGGATCCGCCTTCGCTTCGCTCTGCTCGCGGTTCCCGTGAACGGCTCGGACCGGGAACCGCCGACGCCGACGCCGGAGCCCTTCGAACCTTTTCCGAACGATGCGTTCAGGCTCCTCGGGTCAGAGCCTGCCGGTCGCTCCTCATCTCGTCCACTTGTTTTAGTTTCCCGAGTAATCGTGTGAAACTCACCGTCTGCTATCCAACAGTTTATCTACGTTTGTTCACGTTCATATGTACGGAAAACACACGGTGATTGTGAACGAACCCTGAAGAGTTTGTGTGTTTGGATCCTGCAAAAAAACAATCTATTTCCTGTTTTTTTTAGAGCTGATTTAACAGTTTTGTCATTCTTAAGAAGGAAACTTTTCACATGTTGCCTTTCAAACGGTTTCGTACTTCACAGAAACATTTACAAGTAGCATTTCAGTATATGAGTAATGCATTTCAAAGTATTTCTACTTCTCAATGCAACTTGCAGAACGTTCATATATGCATCATGTAGGATGAGTACTTCTCAGTACTGCCATTTGTACTGTTTCAGAAGAGCGTGTTGTAGCACTGTGAGCGTGCAAAGTATTTGTACTGAGGAGAAAACACTTCAGCTCAGAACTGAGTGTCCCTTACTTGTGCTTTTTGGTCTATTTAAGGCTTTTATTTTGTAATAATCTGAGCGTGTATTTCTGTCTTTGACAAGTAACTTTGTGTAAATGTACCTGGAAGTACTTTGGTCATGCGTTTTGTTGACAGTACTTCTAAGACTGCTTCAAAAAGGCCGATTTGCAAATCCTGAGGACTGCATTCTGCACGCTGTGGTGGTGTACTTTGCAGTACTCGGTCATTGTAGTATGTGTACTGAGTACTAACTAGTACTAACTGGTCTCTCCCTCTGCAGGTTCACCCTTTGCTGATGCGCGAGAGGCGCTCAGAGTCTCACAGGAACAAGCTGCTGCGGCGGACAGTCAGCGTTCCTGTTGAGGGACGACATCATCCCGAGATGGGTGAGTACCCCCGCCTCGCCCCCCCCCTCCCTCCCCCCCGTCCAGTGGGAATCGGGGGTCCGGTCCGGGTACTTCTCCCCCCTCCCCTGAGCCGGCCTGGGCTGCAATTTTAAAGGAAGTCCCACGTCTTCATCGCTGCTTTTATCCTCCCTCCTCCTCCTCCTCCTCCCATAAAATCCCCTCCGGTCGGGGGGGTCCCAACCTGGGGTCCGGGACCCCCTCGGGGGTCCGAGTCTTTGCCTGCTTTCAGAGAAAACCAACGCGTGGTGTCGTGCTTTTATTCTGAAATCTCCTGCTTTTTGGCATGCTGATGTGTGTGACTGTGTCCAGCAGTGTTTGGCTTCACTGTGATGTAGCAACAGATCAGGTGTTGCCACCCCCCCCTCATTGCAGCGTCCTTCCTGATTGGCTCTCTGACATCCCCCCCCACCTCCCCCCTCCTCCCCCACTCGAAGCTATTTTGGCTTTCTCCCCCGCGAGGTTTTCCCGCGTTGCTGATCCCGACTTTCCGCTTCGGCTTTTTTTCCTGCGAGCGGCGGCCGCCGGACTTCGGAGCGACGGCGCGGTGACACATCGGCTGACACGGGTCCCGCCGAGCGCTGACACAAGCTGACCCAGCAATGACTTCTCGCGTCCCGCGTGTGGGGATGAACGCAATATGCCGCCGCGGAAAAAGAAAAATGGACGCCAGGAAATGAGTCACTATCAGATCCAGGAAATAAAGCGAAAGTAAGCTGCTGCGAGGCCCAAGTCGGAGTCTGCGGGGAGGAACTTGACCCACTTAGTCGACGACTTAACATGTAACGCGGAGCTGCGAATGATGACGGTACATAATTCGTTAGACGCGCGTCTGCACACTTGAGTCTGGAGTGAAATGAACACTAATCGCACGACGACGGCGTCCGTTTCCCCTCCGGGACTTTGAACCCTTTCGTCTCCGATCGGCGGCGAACTCCGGCCGCGTCGCTTCTGCCCGCTTGGCAACGCAGCCGCTATTTATGTCACTTCATGGCTGCAACCGGGACCCAAACGAGGCCAAGGCAGCGGCTTGTAAAGGAGAGGAGGCGCCGCCGGGCGTCATCCATTCACGTTATTCAACCGCCGCCATTCAGCGCGCTCACGACCATCCGGCGCGAGAGACTTGTGTGTGTGTTTTTTTTCTTCTTCTGCTGAACTGAATGGCGTGTCGCTGCCTTCATCGCCTGATTAAAAAAAAAACAGCAGGCAGGAAACAAACGGCACGTCAAAGACTCGGGTCACCGCGGGTCAAACAGGCGCGTCACTGACGGAGTTAATGGCGAGAACCGAAGGACGGTAGCGCGACCGCCAGCCAACACTCAGAGAGTTGACGGATTCACAGAACCGACAAAGAAACCAGGAAGGAAAACCAAAGGCTGGAAAATAAAGCAGCAATTCATCACAGAGAAAGAAGGTAAAACCAAAAAAAAATCTATATTTTAATGTGGAAAAATCAGAGGTTTAAAGGATTTTAGTCAAGAAAAAAAAGAGAAACATTTTAATCTTTTCATAATGTAATTGATAGTTTCTTTTGTTTTAAAAAAAAAAGGTAAAAAATGTTTTAAATGTGAAATAAACACCAAAATAAAGTAGCAAGAATAGATAAATTAAAAATAAATGAAAAAAAATGTTAAAAAAAAATCTTAGAAATAAAAACAAATTTATGATTTTTTTTTTTTAAAAATGGTTTAAAAAATTCAAATGTGAAAAAAACACCAAAATAAAGTAGCAAAAATGAAAAAATTTAAAATAAATTTTTAAAAAATGCTTTAAAAAATCTTTGGTAATAAAAACTAATTTATGATTTTTTTTAAAAAAAAAATTGGTTTAAAAAATTGAAATGTGAAATAAACACCAAAATAAAGTAGAAAGAACGGAAAAATTTAAAACAAATTTTAAAAAATGTTTAAAAAAAATCAATTTCAAATAAAAATAAATTTCTGATTTTTAAAAAAATTGCTTTAAAAAACTTGAAATGTAAAGTAAAGACCAAAATAAAGGAGCAAAAATAGAAAAAATAAAAACAACTTTTTTTTTAAAAAAAAGTTTTGAAGAAATCTTTGCAAATGAAAACAAATTCATGATTTTCCCCAAAAATATTTTTAAAGAAATTTGATTAAAAGAAAAAAACAACAAAAAAAGTTGGAGGCGATAAATAAAATTGCAAGTAAAATACACAACTCAAAGTACTGTTTATTTCTGGAGACTAAAATGAACTCAGCCTAAAAACAGCAGCAGCAGTTTGTGTTTTTCAGTCGGATCAGTTGTTTTTTTTTTTCAGACGTTCAGATTGAACTGAAGCCCGTCAGCTGATCTGAGGCCAGTCAAAGACGCGTCGGCCCCCTTGTTTTCATTCACTTCTTTCTTCTTTCTTTGAGTCAAGGAGGCAATTAGCGTCTAATGAAGGCATTAATTTAGCCAAGCAATTATATTGCAGCATAAGCATATTATGCTAATGCAGAGCTTAATTAACTTTTTATGACCGCGGCGAGGAAATGAGACAAAAACAACCGTTCCTTTTTCCTGTCGCTGTTTCCGAGCGAGCCAGCGAGCGACTGATTCGATTAACGCCGACGATTCGTCAGAAGTCGGCGTCGGGCTGAAGCGCTTTTTCTGCTCCCGCCGAGAAACTTCAACACCAAACTCCTCCAAAACAAACAAACCTGGAGCGTCATTTCAAGTCGATCTCGCGTCGGAGGATTTTCCCAGTTTTTTTTCTCCGTCGTCCCGTCTGGAGGTTCAAAGAGGAGGGAGCGGTTAACGGCGCCGACAGGACGCCGCTTCCTCCGTTTAATAACAGATCGTATCTCGCCGAGTCGCTCCATTATTTGATAACGATTCCACGGGACCTTCGGACTCCTTTCCATACGATGAAAAGTCGTTTATTCTTCATTTCATGTTGTTGGCAAACAAAGCGCCGACGGCGCTCTCATTAACCTCGACGGGATGATGGGCGATAATCCCGCTAATGAATTCGCCCTTTATGTTTGGGACCGTCGGTTGGCTTCACGCGGCGGATTTCTGACGGTAAACTTGTTGTCGGAGGGAGTTCGGCTGCAGGACGCCTCGTCCTCGTCGTCCGCATCGTCCTCGGAGACGTCGTTTCTCCGCAAAAGTACGAAAATGGGAGAAAGACGGAAATTGTACCTGCTGATATTTGGTCCACGAGTATCGTAACGAAGCCATTGTTGGTGGCAGGAAGTGAGAAAAGCCTGAAACTTCCTGTCACGCACTTCTCATCACTTCCTCCTCCGACTTGTTTACTTGTTTACTTGTTTTCCCACTCCGGGATCTCTGCGTCGTCTCACCGCCGAGCCTTCGCCCCGTCTTCCCCGTCCTGACGGCATCACACGCCGCTCACCCACACGGCGCCGCCCGCTGGGAGCTGCTTCAGACACACAAACACACACAAACACACACACAGACACACACTGGGCCTTTACTTGTGATGAAGCAGAGTTCAGAGACAAACTTGCAGCCTCTCTCTCTCGCGTTGCGTCGTCGCTCAGCGTGAGCAGCGGCGGCGGCGGCGGCGGCGGCGTTGGCGTCACAATGGAAGCGTTTTTCGCCACCACAGTTTCAGCGGAGGCTGAAAAAGGTTTTGTTGTGTTTTTTTTCCGCTTCTTCTGCTGAGTGTAAAAAATGGAAATGTTTCCCCCAAAGAAGACGAGCAGCGAGCTTCGCGCGGCGCGGATCTGCTGAGTCGTCCGTCTGTCTTCTGCTCGAGCGGCGAGTGAATACAGATGGTTCGCACCGCCGCGCCGCGTGACGGACGCCGCACGCCGCTTTCGTGTCTTTGTTTTCGCTGAGCTACGGAGACGCTGCCGTGACTTTCCTGGACCGCTTCACGCCGCCGTCGTCCATCAGGGCTGCTCTCGGCCGTGTCCCCTAGCTGAGGTCCTGTGAAGTCCCACCATTTACACAGAAAAGCACCTCGATTACTTGAAGGTTGGCGTTCATGCGGAGATGCTGTAGAAAGACCGTCGGTCCACCAGAGGGCGCCGCTGGGAAGAAAACACAGCCTAACAGCGGCGAATAAGGCCTGAATTAAATAGCGACCAAAAGACGGCGCCGGGAGCACCGCAAGCGCCGCCATTACCGCCCATCAGTGCACCTCAAACTTAACAACGGAGGAGGCGGAGCCAAACTGCTGTCTCGCAGCGCAGCCAGTCGCAGAGCGTGTTGTCCTCCCGGCGTCCCGACTCCGTCCGATCACGCGGTCGACGTCGATCGCTGCGCGTGCGATCGGGTCCGCGCGGCGTCCGATCGTCTCTCGGCAGCCGGCCCGGCCGCTCGCCGCTCGCAGCTGGCGAGCCCAGATGAGATGGCGGCGGACTCCCTCGCCTCCTGATGCAGAACGCCGTGAGAACGCGGCGGTTATATAACGTGAACTGTCTGACTGATGCAGCCCCGTGGGCTGCTGTGATATAATGCTCAGGTATTATCGGACCTCCGCAACGCGCAGGAAGTGGAAGCCAACCCGGCGGGACGGAGCCGCCGCCGCCGCCGCCGCCGCCGCGCTGCCACCGCCCTCGCTGTGACTGACAGCCGGACGCCGGCGCCGCAAACTCCACGGCTCTCAGCTCGCCGAGTGCAGCAGCTTGGAGGGCAGTCATCGGCTTACACACACACACACACACACACACACACACACACACACACACACACACACACACACACGCACACTGGGGAGGACATGCTGGGAGGATTTTCGGCGTCTGTGAAACAGTTTTTCTCGCTAAACTCCTCGTTTTCCTCGCCGCGTTTGAGACGAATGTAAGACCCAACCGGCTGATTTCCGACGCGTCGGTTCGTCTCCTGCGCGTCTGATTGGCTCAGGTGAATCAGGAAGTGGCAGCCGGACTCTTTCTCTTTCCGGCAGCGGCGGTTTTGGGTGAAATGTCACGGTTGAATCACAGGACTCCAGTGGCGGATGTTGGCGGCGTGTCGATGACGCGGAGCGGCGTGATCGGCGACCTGTTGACGATCTGTAGCATCTGCAGCATGATCAGGCAGAAAAAAACACACGAATACAAGTACAAGTTGTACTTTTATGAGTATTCAGTCCTCCAATTGTCTCCGTTAGTTACTAGAATGCGATTACTTCCACCAGTAACCGATTACTGTCGTGGAAGCAGTTTCTTTGCTGAAGGGTGCTTTCGTCACTTTCGTTGCTCTTGGAAACCGTTGCAGAGCCGCTGTCTCTCCTCTTTTAACCTGCTGGTAGCTTTAGCATTAGCTCAAGCGCTAGTCGTAGAGGCTGCCTGGTTAATCCTGAAGGAACTCGGTCGCCCCGACTGAAACAGTCGATGTCGGGTAAGCAGATATTAGCATTAGCATTAGCGTTGTATCTGTAGTTGGAGTCATTAGCATTCTTAGCATTTAATAGCATTTAGCTTCTCTTCCCATGAGCTCTTTGTCTTGTCTGTTGCTGCTCGTTGTCAGTCGTTCTCTCGTCCATTTCGTTCAGCAAGCACTTGCGTTCAGATTATAGAGCATCTTCCTCCCGTTAACATCGAGATTATGGCTCATTGAAAGCCGGTTTGTTAGCGTTAGCCTGCGCTAATGCTTTTTCGGGAAAAGCCCCGTTTGGTAAAGCATCCTCACATACGGTTCCACTGTAGCGTTAACGTTTATCCACCTCGCTGTGATTAGCAGCTTAGCTTAGCGGATTAGCATTAGCTCGCCTGTTTTTCAGTTACGTTAGCATTCCGGCTGCTAACAGCTCTGGACGGTTGGAAGCGTTTGAAATAAACACGCCAGAAGAAGAACGATTCGTTGTTTTGACACTTTCAGGTTTTGAAACTCAGGAAGAGATTCAGGCTTGTTTGTTTGTTTGTTCCGCTCTTTGTTTACCTTTGTTTTTTGTTTTTTTTTTGCCTTGTTTCCACACTTCTTTTCCGATCGTAACGTCGCCTTGGCGATCGGGGACGATTATCCTTTAAGTCCAGATGTCGGCGCCGGCGGGTTCGGCGACTGTACGCCGCGCGCCGCGCGCCACGTCCCACCGTTTGTCGCGTCGTGGCGTTCCAGCTGGCGCGAAGATGTCTTAATGTCCCGCCGACCGCCGGCGGCGCGGGCATACATCAGCGTACGCCGACGAGCCTTCGCGTACGCCGCGTCAAACCGCCGCATCTCATTGGACGGCCCCCCCCCCCCCCCCGAGGCGGCAATACGGAGCGGCGGCACATCTGCATGGATTCTGGAGGGAAATAAACGGCTTCCTGCAGCTGTTTGATTGGTCGGAAGCCCCCCCGGGACGCCGGCTTGTCTGCATCAAACACCCACCACGACAAGATGGCGAAACACTCCCCCACTTTGCTCTGCTTCGCCAAGTGAGCTCAGCACACACACGCACGCACACACACACACACACACACGCGGCTGGCAGGCGACCAGCACAGGCCGTCCTCCGCTGATGCGGCTCTTCGCAGCTCGTCGGGAGTTTTGGGGGGTGAAGTGTGGCGTTGGAGGGGCTGCAGGTGGGAGTCGCGCCTTCGTTCGTTCTCCGTCCCGCTTTCGTCCGCGGTTTTTTTTTACGAGCAGGTCCGAAATCCGAACGCGGGAACTCGCAGAGCCTCTCGTCCGACTCTTCAGACCACTTTTCACCCGCTGGAACGTGGAAAAGTACAACCGTGTCGCTGCTTCTGGCGTCGAAGCGCGAGAAAAACTGAGTGTAAACACGAAACTGGGACTCCAAATACAGCTGCAAGTACTGAGAGAGCGCAAACCTCCGCTGAGACGCCTGTCCTGCACGCTAGACCCTCTTAAAGGGCCACGCACGACTTAAACTCGCCACAGGAATGCGGTTTCTCTTCGTTTGGGACATTTTGAGTGGGCGTTCAGTGGCGTGGGAGCAGTTTGCCGACCATGACCGTGGAGGTGCGTGACGGCAGGATGTGTGTATATATATGTATATATATATATATATATATATATATATATATGAAGCACATAGTTAATTCATGTCTTTCTGTCCCACTGGCTCCATTTGAAGGCTCCACGTACGAGTCCTCGCCTTACGAGCCTCCAGCGCTCAGCCAGCGAGTCGTGAACACGCCGCGAACGACTGCGGCACAATGAAGTCGACGTAGAGACGCGTAGAGGAGGTGAAAAAAAAAATAAAAGGAGGCGCAGCAACCTTGACGGCGGCGGCGGCGGCGGCGGCAACGGTGAGCGAGCGGGCGGGCGACGCATCCGCTGGGATAATGGAACGAAAATAGAGTGAAGGAAGAGTCGTGAAAACGGCAGCAAGGACGAGGTGGTCGGCGCGAGGAGACGGACGGCCGCGGCGTCCCTGAGCGGAGACGGACGCCGACGGACGGTGGACACAGGAAACGGAAGGAATTGAAGAGTTAAAGCGGAAGAAAGCAACATCTGCTCTCTTATTGTGAAAGTCCTTGTCAACAAGACTTCCTAAAAGAGTCGGATGGTAGTCCGTCCATCTGTGCGTCCGTCTGTCCATCCGTTTGTCCGTCTTCGGACAGTCAGGCTGTAGAAATCCTTCCTCCCACTTACCTCCACATGACTCGTTGTCCTCCTCTTAATCACATCCACATTTTAGAGCATTTTCCTCCCAACAAAAAACAGATTTTAGACCACATTTTAGATCACATTTCTCACACTTGCCTCCTCTTATTGATCTCTGGATTTTAGAGCATCTTCCTCCCACTGACATCCAGATTTTAGAGCATCTTCCTCCCACTGACATCCAGATTTTAGAGCATCTTCCTCCCACTGACATCCACATTTTATTTCAGAGCATCTTCCTCCCACTGACATCCATATTATAGAGCATCTTCCTCCCTCGGTCATCTAGATTACAGAGCATCTTCCTCCCACTAACATCCATATTAGAAAGCATCTTCCTCCTACTAACATCCAGATGACAGAGCATCTTCCTCCCAATAACATCCGGATGATAGAGCATCTTCCTCCCACTGACATCTAAATTTTAGAGCATCTTCCTGCCACTGTTATCTAGATTTTAGAGCATCTTCCTCCCCCTGAGATCCAGATTTAGAGCATCTTCCTCCCACTGACATCCAAATTTTAGAGCATCTTCCTCCCCCTGACATCCACATGTTCCTCCCATTGACATCCACATTTACGAGCATCTTCCTTTCACTGACACCCATATTTTAGAGCATCTTCCTCCCCCTCAGATCTAAATTTTAGAGCATCTTCCTCCAACTGACATCCAGATTTTACAGCATCTTCCTCCCACTGACATCCAGATTATAGAACATCTTCCTCCCATTGACATCTAAATTTTAGAGCATCTTCCTCCCACTGACATCCAGATTATAGAGCATCTTCCTCCCATTGACATCTAAATTTTAGAACATCTTCCTCCCACTGACATCCAGATTTCAGAGCATCTTCCTCCCACTGTTATCTAGACTTTAGAGCATCTTCCTCCCACTGACATCCACATGTTCCTCCCACTGACATCCAGATTATAGAGCATCTTCCTCCCAGATGATGGAGCCTCACTCCTTGTGCTCTGGCTGTCGCGGGGCCCATTAGATCGTGTGATTTCCTTATTCACACCTCGGTTGTCGGGTCATTTCTTGGTCCGCCGACGGCTTTCGTCGGGAGCCGCCGCGGCGAGAAGCTGCCCTGCAGGGCGAGTAAATTTGGAGGTGATAATTCATGAATGGAAAAAGCCGGAGCGAGACGAATTAAGGCCGAAGCCACCGCGGCGAGCGTTCGCGCGGCGACGCTTCCCCCCTCGCAGGCAGTTTCCACTCCTCCAATGAATTATTCCGTGTGAAAACAGATGTTCAGAGCCCGCAGAGACGGAGACGCACAGCTGGACGTAGTAAAGAAAAGTTTAGCTCTTTTCGAGTTCTCCCTCGATAATCGGCTTTGTGTGACGCCGCCGAGAAAAGAGGGCCGTTTGCGTTGTCTTCGTCGCGAAAGGAGAAGAAGGAGAGAGAGAGGGGGAGAGGGGGGAGAGGGGGGAGAGGGGGGGGGTGTGGACTCTGTTTATTTCTGTGGTTTTACGCTTCGTTCAGGTGCTCACGTGTTTGCGCGCGTCGCAGGTGAAGCGTTCCGACGGGCCCCCTGCGGAGACATCATCATCATTCTGCACCGCGTCTTTTGGAGGAAACGCTAAAAGCTGCAGACGGCGAACTTCACACACACCTCACACACACACACACACACACACACACGCACGCACCTGACGCACTCACGGCGGCTCTTTCGCCTCTTTGGAAGCGTTTCACCAAAGTCCGCCGACGAGACGGGAGGCGGCGCCGAGCGAAACCGGCCTCGTCTGCCCCCGACGATCTGACGTTTCTTCAAAATCGGAGTAAAACTGTGCTTCGGTGATGATTCTCAGTCTCCTCGCTGTGCTGCTGCTGCTGCTGCTGGTCTGCCTCATCCCTGCGCTGTGTGTGTGCGTGTGTGTGTGCGTGTGGCAACATCAGGCCTTTCAGTTTTTACTCAACGGCATTTTAATTGAATATCTGCACACAGCAGAGTAATGCGGCTCGGATGAGAGAGGGGGAGCGGGAGGACAAATTAACAGAGAGCAGAGAGAGAGAGAGGGGGAGGGAGGGAGAAGGAGGGGGGAGGGAGGGATGTGATCGAGAGACGAGGGGGGAGGGAAAGGGGGAGGCTGGTGGTTGTCAGGCCAACACCAGCTCTGTGTCTCACTGTCACCTCCAGGCTCACTGCTGTTCTCTGCTGATGTACACAGTCTCCTTCACCCTGAAGTAAGAGGAGCTGCAGTGTGTGTGTGTGTGTGTGTGTGTGTGTGTGTGTGTGTGTGTGTGTGTGTGTGTGTGTGTGTGTGTGT
>JASSRZ010000989.1:0-11265 GCA_032164315.1 Malacoctenus gilli
CACACACACACACACACACACACACACACACACACACACACACACACACACACACACACACACACACACTCTTGCTTCATGACTGAATGCATTATGTAAAAGCTGAGATGGCTGGATGACTGGATAGATTAACAGGTGGATGGATGAATGGATGAATGGATGGATGGATGGATGGATGGATGGATGGATGGATGGATGGATGGATGGATGGATGGATGGATCTGTCACTGTTCTGTCTTCGAACAGGTCAGAAGCACCAAAAAGCCTCGGAGTGCAGCAGGCAAGCTGGTTGCCAATCAAAGTCGTCAAAGCTGTCAGTCAGCCAAATCGCAGCCTTTTAGAAGCCTTCACATCTCATTAATGGACCGTTCAGTCCAAAAATGGCCACCGGCACACTAATTAACCGGCCTCCACCTCAAACTCAAATGGTAATTTTCAAGCAAGCCAGAAGACATTTATGGATCTGGACTGCCTGTACTTAACCTCCTTTTATATTGCTTCATTGTCGAAATGTGTTGCAGTTCACTCACTGCTGCCATAGTTACATTGAGCATAAGGGATAAACGCAAATCTTTATATCATAGTTGGTCCTTATACGGCGTTGCTAACCTTTGCTTTTGTACCTCTATAGCGCTATAGTTCTAATTCCAGTTTGTAATTCCAACGAAAAGTGGAAAATGTACACATGCATAAAAACTCACAAGGTGATGGGGTTTTTTTTAAGCTTGGGTTTTCATACAATTACAGCAACAAGGACAATTTATAACAGATAAATGGAGATGGGCGAGGAGATGACCGTCTCCTCTATCAGGACCTTGGCCAGTTGTTCTGCGAGTCACAATGACCAACATTGGAGAGATGAACACAAATTCAT
Source organism: Malacoctenus gilli (assembly GCA_032164315.1). Lineage (NCBI taxonomy): Eukaryota > Metazoa > Chordata > Actinopteri > Blenniiformes > Labrisomidae > Malacoctenus > Malacoctenus gilli. The sequence continues at coordinate 875 of JASSRZ010000989.1, forward strand.
AATAACATTTAAAGAGCATGCTTCTTGCAGAGTGTAAATAGGCCTTAATGGTGCTATGGACTCCAAGGTGAGAGCCTCTGTTACACAGGTCAGCAAATGAAGTACAGTTCTGATAAGGTTTATTGATATTTCCTGTTGTTTGTTTGTCCTTTGGGAACGTGACAGTGCCTTATGAATGCCATTTTACATCAGCGAAGCACTCGTTTTGAAAAACAACACGGTTGCTTCGAGAATGAATTCACAGTTGCTGTAAAGGTGTCAGGAAAGCCTAAATCTGCACCCACCTGTTTGTATCAAACAACAATAAATAATGATTGGCTCATAAAACTGCCGGAGCAGTGAGCGGATGAAGGCGGCCAGGGAAGCAAAGACAAATCTTCAGGAAGAAAAATGTTTGTGAAAGTCACTGGAGATGGAGACCAAAGCGCCCCTGCAGGGACTCGGATGCCATATTCTGGCGCCAGATGTCAGAGTCACTCACCTCATATCGTTTGTTTGATATCAGTATTGCTTGTTTGGGAAGTGGGTTGTTTTTGGATTTCCTGTACAGGCCACCAGACGCTCGGGAAAGTAGGCGATGTAGTTTTCTTTCCTCTTTGGAGCGGCTCTATCGTAAAGCCTTCAGGTCAAGAAATGCAGTGGGATTGAAAAGATAAATCAACTCTGTGATGGATTTTAAAAGACAAAGATGAAGCGGTGGGAAATCTCGTCGCACACAGCGAGAACAAAGTTCACATTTGGGTTGGTGCAGGTGTGAGTGATGAGTAGGCTCTTCGCGAAAAAGGCTTGTCTTGAAGATCCAGACTGCAGATGTGATGAAATTCGTTTGACCTATATATGTAATGTCCAATTAACCTCCAATACATGATGAGGAGTTAATGTGAATGCAGCAGAATGGAAAATTCGTCATGCCCTGCGACTCCGCTTGAGTTTTTGCGATGTTAAGTTGCTTCCAAGTTTATGCTTGCTCTCCTTTTGCCTTGGTGTCTTACTTCCTCCTCTGAACTCTTGTGTTGTGCCTCCACCCTTCCTGTGCTTCACCTTGCTGATTACCCTGATTGTCTCTACCTGTATATCCTCTCATTTTCCTCCCTTCTGTGTCCTTATACTCCCCTGGTCTATGTCTGGGTCCTTGTCCTGCTGTCTGTGTGTCAGGTTTGAATCAGTGGAGCACTTGTTTTGGGTGCTTTCATAGCCTTTTTTTATTTGGATTTTTATACTTTAAGCATTATCCATGTTTGTCACTGCCTCCCACAATTGGTTCTCATTTGCATGTTGCTACAAGATTCTGTTACCAACTGCTATAACTATTGGCTCTTGGCCCCTCAGTAACAAAAAGCAGTTTGTCAGGAAAAATCTAGACTACAACAGATTGGCAGTGCTTCTCAACAAATGGTAAAGTAGTGCATTCAAACACAGCTGCTAAGATCTGTGTTTTGCGCCAAAAGACTGCAGAGTTATGTTGCACCTATCGACAATCCAAAAGTGTAATCCATTTTGTTTTAAACATACATAACACACATAATCAGTCACATTCAAAGCAGGCTCTCCTGCTACAGAGAAGAAGCTGCAGTGCCAACCATTGACAGCGTGAAATACATGGCGTATAATGTTGAGCTGCGCAGGTAGCCGTCATGTCGTGCTGTTCAGTCCACAGATTATTGCTCCACCTTGTAACTGCAGCTCCCAGGAGCCCAAACGGCTCTATCACTCCTGGTGTGTCCACGGTGCAGACAGAGACATTTGTTGCTGTGGCTACCGCTGTTGAGCTGACACCAATGTCAGTGGCCTGGAGAGACAGATTAATGAAGCTCACACTTGGGCTGAAATTATTTTGGACCGAGCGGCTGTCGCAAGATACGAGTCATTGTTTAGCGATCAATTCGTACGTATGGTGAAAGTGTGACGATACCAGAGGAGCAAGTGAAGGCCAGGTCAAGGCAGGCAGCGAGGTATTGTTGCCCTTCACTAAGCCACGCCCACTGTGCCACCAAAGAGTGTATCACCACCATATTAATGCTTTGTAGAGCAGAGTGTGATTTGTAAATCTGTGTGCATGTGTGCGTGCATGTGTGTGCAAAAAAAAGCCTGTCATGCATTTACATTTTGGTGCCTTTTCAGGTCACTTGCCACCTTCGTGACAAGTCTGCATCAGCTTGTGTGTTAATTTCTCTTCACAGTGACATCAAATTAAGTGTCAGCGAGAAAAACATCCTGATGCAAGAGCCTGGCAACACCTTGAAATAAAACTCTTTCTCCAAAATGCTGCAGAATCAAAGCATCAAAATAAAAGTATTCCTCCTTTAGAAATTTAAGGCGACACCTCAGATAGAGGAAGGTTCTCTTTTCTACCGTTTACTCAGTCGCTCTACTTTTTGATTTGTTCAGGGATTGTTCGCATCAACTTTCCTCTTCAGATGTTGTTATCTTGACAAAAACAATTCTGGTCGCAATTTTTTGCTCCAGAAACAAAAACAAAGAGGCTTTTGCACCAGTGTTTATTCGGCTGAATCAACGGCAGTCCAGCCAGCGATGGAGCGGCGCCCAGCTTTTGTTAGTAAGCAGGAGATTAAAGCTGCCAGAGCTGATCTCACACAGTCAGGCCGATCAGAGCACCTCTGTTGTTTTTTCAGTGGTGCAGTGGGTAGGTCAGGTTTACACTTGCAGAAAGGTACAAAAAACAAGTTTCATCTTTTCTGCACTTTCCATTTACATCCACACATCGCACTATGAATTGATAGACTGAAGATATTTAGGTAAAATCTCACACGCCTTTTGTCTCAATCAAACACCACACAATAACTTCTATTCACCCTCATGCCTTAAAATAACCAATAAAATAAGGAGCTTGGAGTATAGCCACAGCTAATGCTTTCCACCATAGCAAATTTCATGCCAATCCATTTTTAATTTTCTGAGTTGTCTCGTTAAGAAAAAAATGGTGGCAAAAACATAATGTCCTCAGCAGAGAATTTGAGTATCCAACTGGTGTATTCAGCATTTAAGTCTCTTACTTTGTAATTTATGTGTGTTCACTTTTTCGATGTGACTGAGTCTACCAGGACAACAGACAGATCATTAATTTGGCATGCCTCCACATCTTCCATTAGAAGCTCCTGTGGAAAACAGAACAGCTCTCTGTGATTGCAGCCCACATGGACTGACAGGACCTTTCGTTGATCAAAAGAACTCCCACATATTGCTCCTGCCTAATGAAATCCTTTACGTCCCGCTATTATTCTTCTTTGTGTAAAGTAACACACTCAAAGGGGAACAGTTTGCCGGACGTCAAACAGAACTCCACTTCTACTGTGGAGCACAGGCGGTCAGAAAGGAAACGAGGAAAGCAAAGATGATGTTGTGTCAGTAAGCATACTCCCGGGAGGAAAATCTTTCCATGTTTTTGCTTCAATGTTCTGACTGTTTCCAAGAACTTTAAACGATTGTGGGAAAAGACACACTTTGAAAGAAATTTTGTGAGTTGCAGGGACTGCAAAAGTTGTCACATCAGTACATGAGTTTATCCCATTAGCCTGAATGAATTCAATCCTGTAGAGGTAGAGTTTGGGCAAATAGGCAGCACGTTTGACACTTCAACTATGAGTTTAACAGTTTGCTCACATGCTAACAACAGACACATCCTAAACCCAGCCTGACAGGTGGTACATACGAGAGGTCGACTAATTCAATTGGGGGGAATTTATGACTTTTTCCAGCTAAAAACTAACGTTATTATGTTGGCCTTGGAAAAAAAACCCCACTATCGGTCGACCTCAAGTACTTACTTGGCAAGAAAAAAGAAATTCGATCGATTTCTTCATGTGACAAGGACAAAAACAAAGTTCAAGACACAGCAAACTCAGATTCCTGGAAGAACTTCCTCCTCACTGCTTCAGCCAGCTGCTCCTTGAGAAAAACGTTGATGTATAACCTTCAATGCCAACAGAAAAGCGACTGCAGCTGCACCTCCTTTAAAATTTCTTGTCAGTCTTCACTTGAGAAAAGAACTCAAGAACAAGCTGCGAGAAAATGAAAGACGTAATTCATTCCTCTCTTAGATAGAGAACAGATTTCTTTCTATTTGTCTCCGCTCACCATTAGCAATCTATTACTTTATATTCCTCCCTGCAAGGTTACAAGGAAGGACTGATGGTCATCGTGGACTCCTGTCTGACTGTCTCACCCCCATTTCTATCCGTCTTGCCATCACTCTGTATTGATCTGTATCGAGGCTCTGGTCTCAGGTTATGTTAGCCATGTCCTGAGAGGGCTTAACGATTTTCTATCACAAGGCCACGTAGATTGAGTGAAAGACATTCTCTTTCTTCTTCGTCTCATAAAGTGAAATAGAACAGCCTTGCTAAGCTCGGGTGGCTCAAAACAAAACCGACCATCTAATCACCCACTTCAGTCCCCTCTTTTATTCTCTCCTTGGAAGGACGGTCTATTGTCCAACGCCTTCAATGTTCCCCTGCCTTTTAAACCTGTCATGATTCTGTTCAAATGCAGGACTTGTTGTATTTTCTCTCAACTATCTTCTTTAAAATTAAAGTTCAATCCCTTCCTAGGTTTTGTGACTAAAGATATCAGCATTGTTTGACGTTGCTTTGGAATCCACCTTCAAATGTGGCTCGGATGAGAGCTTTTTCTCCAAGAATTGAGATCTCAAACTTGGGGGGAGTTTAAGGGACAGATGAGGGACGGATAAGGGACACGGCAAAGAGTGAAGAACGTCTGACCAATGAGTTTTCCAAAAATTCTCCATTTGCTCAAAAGTTCCTTCTTGTGGCAGAAAAAACTTTCAACTTGAAATCACTGTCACATTAGACAAGAACTTTAATTCAATTTATTTGAAGTGAAGATCAGGAAAGGGAAGTGTGTCCTAGAGACAGAGGTATTGACGTCATGTCAGTCCTGAGGGTCTAATGTACTGCTGGCAATGTTTCCTTCATTCCTTGTCTCTGTTATGTGTGTTGCTTTTTTTTTTGTTGTTGTTTTTTTTTAATAAAGATGAAATCCCATAATGCTAATCTCGTAAGCTAATGAATGCTTTGCCTCCAAACGTGGGTGGCTTTCTAATGAAATCACACTGCAGTAAACCATTAGTGCTGCTTACAGATTTCGCTGAAAATGACGTTTAATATCGGGGGCAAAACACAAACAAGGCAGTGCAGCTGGAAGAAAATTAAAAACAAACACAAGCACAAACACAAACAGACAAACATTCACACACAAAAACAAACACTCACGCACGCACGCAATAATTGTTTGTTGTTTGGGATGTCCTTTGAGTCTTGCGCGACACATAGCAGATCGAAGTCTTTCATTGTAAGGAACGGTCCAAAAAAAAAAGTCTCCTGTGAATACAAATGTTGGAGAGGTTTCGGCATAATCTCTTCACTCAGCAGCAGATTAATTGGTATGGGCTCGTCAGTGAGTTTAGGAGATTAGGATGACCGCACTACATACATTTGATCATTATATCAAGATATTTGCATGTAAATCACAAGTCACAGCTCCCAGTCTCCCCTTTCTGTCCCCGTGTTACTGTCAGCAGCCGAGCTGTAATCATTAAAACTCAATAAACCTGACCCAGCACAGGTGTGTTAGCTGGTGCTGGCATGGCAGGAGGACACCACTGTCCATGGTCTCCTCGGAAACACGGGCTGATGTAATATGTTTTCCATGTTTGCGCTCATTTCTCCTACAATGAACATCAAAGCTCACACGGAAATGGGGACTTTTCCTTCACCAGTGGTTTCACCAGTGGCTTGTCCAGAGTATTTTTAATAGGATGAACTTCAAGCTGGGTCTTTGAGTCATGGTGCGGTGCAGGATTAGTTGTAATGTCAGAGTCATTGTGAAATTTTGTCTTAAGTCGGTCCGCATATATCAAAATATCCCCAACTTACTTTTAATTATGATTATTGTGTATACTGAAATCACAGCATAAGGATTCAAATGAGAAAGATAGATTCAGTGTCTGATTAAAACTGAATTGCACCACATACATGTAATGCTGGACCTCTACATGCTGATATTAAAACACTGAGGATCATCCTCGACAGTGAAAATTGTATTTCCACTATTGCTTGAGGGTTGGTCAGTTGGCATCAATCTGAAATATTCTTTTTCCAGATAGGGTTTGTACATTCGGGATCCTCATGCAGCCACCCTGAGCAGTTTGTCACTCTATCAGAGCACACAGACATTGTAGTAAATCTGTCCGTGGCAGCCAAAATATTCGGTGACAGGAAAAAAGCACCGAGATTCAGTCATGAATTCACAAGCAAAGAGGTTAATGGATGAGTACATCACTTCACTTGTATGTGTGAACAGGCAAAAACAGCTCAGAAAAAAACATGTGGACTAAAAAAAGAAGTAGAGCAGCATGCTCATCTGAACACACAAATATGCACCCGCACAAACAGTACATTATTGCCACCTGCTGATGTGTGATATTGGTTTCAGTGACTGTCTACCAGGTCCTCCACTGTCTTGACACTCAGCAGGAGAAAAAATGGGTCCCGGAAATTGGAGGGCAGCATATAATGTAAAACATTTGGAGACCTTTTTAGGGCCAACCAGAATGATTTTTTCCCCCTCTCCAGATCGATTTGACAGGCGAGAAAGAGGAAGAAACTATTGGCTCAAACGAAGTGCTGCTGATTGGGCACGGTCAATAAAGCTTTCTACAGTTGAAGGCACAAAAGAAAGACTGCTGGAGAAATTTTTTCTGCACACACTCCTCTGAAGTGTCAATGATCGCTTCATTTCACGACGGTGCACCATATTTCAAGAAACATTCCAAACAACCAAGGGTGCCAAAGCCACCCAAACAGCTGGTCTGCTAGATCTGTTCTAGTTTATTCGCAATACTAGTTTGGAAAAACTGAGAACAGGAAGTTAGCCCGGGCTACTTGTAAGCTTTGGCTCAATGTCCAATGTGTTTAACTGCCATGTTAATAATACTTCAATAAATTATTCTTTCCTTTTACAGATTTCATTGAGAGGATATAATTGTTCATTATCCACATACATCTTTGGAAAAATCAAAGTTGTTTTGGGTGATCAAAGTGAAGTTGAAATGTCCAAACTATGTGGAATCATCATCAGAGAGAAAGGAGGTGGAGGAAGAGGAAGTAAAAGAATTACAATCAGAATAACGTTTATTTCCAAGTACGCATAGAAATACGAGGAGCTTGTTTTGGCGTACACCGAGGCTGCCATTTGCAGCATCAGAAGTAGGAAACATAGAAGAGGAGTGAGTTGAGAAGGACACGGAAATGATCAAATTAGTCTTCTCGTCCTGTATGACTTGATTCACGGCTTCACCCAAACAGTGAACTAATGAGGCTTGCTGCTGCAACTGGCAACAAAGACATCTGAGGGAGAGCCAAGATGAAAGACACTGCCTGGAGAGGAGGGTACACAAAGACACATTCATATGCTAACACAATACTCCATAACATGTAGCCCAGAGTGCAGAGCACTCACAACTTTTGTAACAGTTTTGCTCGATGTGAAATAAATGGCCTGATATCAATGTGTGAGCGAATTCGTCAGTAAGCCTGATGTATGTGTGTTGTCATGTACAGTAGGCGAATTTGAACTACAAGAAATGCACATTGTGTTGCTTCAAAGTTAAGGACACACTGTGTGTATGCGAATTATTTTATCTATCTATTGATTTGGGTAAAAAAAAAAAAAAAACTTTTGGACAGAGATTTGAATGATACAAACTTCTCGCCACAATGCAGCACTGAAACAGTTATAATCCAACGGTCAGAGTAATAAAGTATCGTCTTCAGGGACGAGCGGGACAAATAAAGCAGCAGATGGTTTGCTTCCCCCAGTGGCCCGATCTCAACATCATCGAGTCTGATTACATGGGGAGACAGAAGACACCGTGACAGTTCTGACACTGAGAAGAATGCGAGAGAATTTCCCTTGATGTTTGAGCCCACTTGCCTGCCAAAGAAGTCGAAAGAGCTCAAATTAAAAATCGGGCTGATTTCTTCGTGTAGCCTCAGTCTAACGGAGTTCTTAAATTAATTCATGAATGCAAACAAAGCACAACATTCCAATTCAAAGTTTCACAGAAGTGTAATGAAGGTAGAGCTGATTGGTTATCATGTTTATTTCTTAGTAAAACATATAATAAGGGTGTTAAATACATTGCAAAAACAGAAACATTTATTTTCACAAAGTTTTAAAATCAGCACCTGTGGCTGACATATTGCTGACATTTCTGTGGCATCACATTCATAGTCAGTAATTCAGAGAATAGCCAGAGATGATCGAGAAGAAAAAACTGTTCCCTCAAAACCACCCTGTTTCCGGTTTGCTTGCAAAATGTACATCTGCTGAGAAAGAGCTACTTTAGTGGCCTCGTGCAAATTTGTCTCAAGATGGGGGTGGGGCTTATTGTCAGGAGCTGAAAGAACAGTCTCATGGCAATTCAGACTGTAGAAGTCCTCGAAGAACTACTTCCGAGCTGTTCTTAAAAATGATACACTGCGGGAGTTTACTCCTAATATGTGTAAGTCGATAAACTCTTTTAACTCCAACTACTCACAGTTTCAGAAAAATCAATAGTTATTAGACTCCACATGGGGGAAACGTACTATTAAACCTGGGCTGGAGGGAAAAAAAAGAAGTATGTGAAGACCTTTGGTCAAGTTTTCAAGTTGCAAGAATGAACCTCAGGCACATCTATAACGATCTCGACTAGCTGTCGCGAGGAGAAAGTGTTGCGACATAAACGGAGATACACACATTAAAAGTGAGTCATTTTTACTAATGGTGGTGTCATTTTAGCTGTCTGGGTTTCATCTGTTTGATGTCATCTTTGCCAGAAGCATCAGAGGTGACAGATACTGGAGTCATTTTCTCATCTCACAGGAGATGGAGGAACAATTTCTTCTGGCTCTCTTTTTGGATAAAATGCCACCGCTGGTGATGGATGGCAAGACCTCTCCTGGTTTATTGTTCAGAGGAGCCATTTTCAGGCATCTGGCTTTCGATCCCTCCGACGATTCAAACACCTCCCATCGGGCTGATTCGTTGATATATTTCATCAACATTTTGTCATCTTGGTTAAGGGCGTTTGATTTAACAGTTACTGTCATTGAGATGAATGCATGATCACACAAAAAATTTGAACATGTTAAGTCAATAAAAGAAGAAACAAACTATTTCTTCGATGTTTCTTGAGCATTTTTTTGGGTGTAACAAGGAAAGATACTTCAACTTGACAAGTGTGTCATTGCTTTGTGCAACAAAGGACCAGACATGTAATAAAAGAAGCTCAGACAGTACATTTGATTTGTGAAGGAACGATTGGTTCTCTAAGAAGAAGCGAGACGACCACGGATTTCCTCTCGAAAAATGTCAAATTTAATTGGAGAAATCCTCGTCTAGATTTTTGTCTGTAATACATTGCAGATTGCAGTCATATTGACGACACCAATTTCAGAGTCAAGTAAATTGATCATCCATCACATTAAAACCATTGGTGACTGAACATAAATTTATAATTGGATTAGAAAGTGTCATCAGGTATAAAACAATAAAATCCTTAAAATAGTAGTTAGCAGGTTGTGCTACCCATGTGAAGTGAGAGGTGTTGAAAATGAGTAGAATGAGTAGAAGGAGTATGGCTCCAACACACATTCTAGCATTCATATTCTTGAACATGAATGCGAGATGCAAATTAGCAAAATTTTGAGAAGAGTACAATTGATCCAGATGAACTTTTTCAGTCAGCCCAAATAACAGTGCCACAATAAATCCAAGCTATATATTTACGTATGGACATTTTTTTTATTTTCCACACTGACCCAAAATATGACAATTGACTTCTTTCATGACAGCAGGGAATGTACTATGCAGGACAGACTGGAACAAGGACCAATGAGTCACCATCTGCATGCAGATGGTCTGTAATGGTCAGTTCGTCCTCTGCTGGAGAGAAACTTGCAGACTTTTGCAGCACTGCACAGAAATAGCCTCAGGCTGTGGGAGAAGAGACGCTGAGAGGAAAAGAAGTGTGAAAAAGTCACTTTTTCTTTCATTTCCTCTCGATATTTTTGTCAGCATCTCTCAGTGTCGGGGGAACAAAATCAGATGTCCATCTTCTTCTCTCTCTGCAGTCCTTTCAGCCACTTCTTTCATCTTTGGTCCATCAAGGTTGTTATTTAATTTTTCCTACAAACATATTTCGAGTCCATCCTGGCATAGCTGCATAGTGCCACTCAAACATGCATCCAACTCATTTTTATGTAAATCCAAGGCAGCCCTGTTCATTTTTATCTCCAGCACACACACACACACACACACACACACACACACACACACACACACACACACACACACACACACACACACAC
>JASSRZ010000990.1:0-11264 GCA_032164315.1 Malacoctenus gilli
TGGCAACCCAACCCCCCCCCCCCCCCCCCCCCGATCAACTCTGTGTTTATGGCTCAGACGCTGCGAAGGCCAGTGAACACTTGCCCACAATTCATTGCAGTTCTTATTGAAAACTAATAAATCCTGTAAACCCAGGGCTTATATGCTGCTATCATCCTTAATTTAACACAAGTTAAAGTTTGGCCCAGGAGGTGCTTCCTATAAGATTCTACTTTACTATCGTGCCAGATAAGCCGATGCATTATTTTTCTTCCCAGGCAGAGAGTCAAGGGGTACTATGGGGCTTTCGAGTGTCGTATGTCCACAGAGATTTTCCTGTGGACACTCCTGCAACTCCAAACCGATTCTTTTGATACCTCACGTGCACATCGGTGCTGATACAGGCCAAAGTCTGTCAATTCGGATGAGTTCTGGTTCCAGTCAGGTGGCGTCGGGTTGTTTCATGAGTTTAGGATTACATCTGTGCTCCACTGCTGCTGGTCCAATGCATTTTATAGGTCACAAATAAGTTTGGACATTTAAAGGACTTTTAAATCTTTCACAAACTTAGATTCAGCTGGAAACTTCAAGTCACCATTGCCATTTTATTGCCTCTCACATATTATTTAGGAGACGGTTTGTAGCCAAAACTGACCGAACCACATCTGTAACTAACTCACCACTAACTTATTTAAGTGACATTTTTATCAGTGGTTGGTCGAGTTTTTACAATCACAAATTGAGTGGAATTTGTTTTATTTTTACCGCACCAGACATGACACATTTTGTTTTTTGCATTTTTTTCCTAAGTTCTGTGGCATCACCGATTTCCATCTCTGTGTCGTGTGTAACGCTGCTCTTACCAGCACATCAGTTCCTTTAATGTGAATTGGGGGTCTGACTTGCACCTTTGACTTTCCCTTTTGTTTTCCTTCTGAAAGCAAAGCGAAGCCGCCTCCTCAGATCTCCCCGAGCAAGTCCAGCGGAGGTGAATTCTGTGTGGCCACCATCTTTGCCTCGTCCCGCTCCTGGTTTATCACCAACCCCAACATGAAAAGAGAGAAAGGTCAGTCTATGATTTCAGATGTTTTATTCATTTTTTCTGTTCCCACGTTGAAACCAGATGTAACGTGACTTCAGTGTTTATCTCACCATACCTTTTTTCCCAAATAAATATGCCATCACTCATCAAACATGGACTTTATGTTTCGGCCTTCTTGACAGACCAATCCAGGCAGTCAGTCGTGGACTCTCTGTATATCCTCAGTTGCTATGGTAACTTGGTGGAGCATGGCCTGGAGCCTCGGCCGATTAGTACTGCTCAAAAGCTGAGTGATGACACGCCATTAGAGCTCAATACCTGTCCCCGGGCCTGCTGGACTCTCACCAGGTATAGTCCGTGTTGACGGAAGCATCCTTAGAAAGTGAGCTGTGGATGCATTTGGGCTTACTGGGGGTTTCCTTTTGGGGGGTTACAGGACCCCGCAGTGGAACGAGCTGCAGCCACCCTTCAACTCCAACCATCCCTTAGTGCTGGCCTCTGACCTCGTCCAGTACTTCCAGTGTCTTCTGACTGGTAAGTGTTAACAGACCATCTGGTCCACCAGTTCTTAGTGATTATCTGTCGTTTTCGTCAAAGTTATTGAAACACAGACCTGTCCTACTGGTTACTGAGTGATCAAACTTAATGCATCTTTTTTTGAATTTTTTTCACCGTTAAATCTCCATTATGTTTAATTTGTCACCAAAGTTTTGCACCTTTATTTTGTTAATAGCAGGTAGAAGTTAAAACTGTGGCAAAAATACAACCATGTGCCAACACAAAAGCCCGAGCGCATACACACACAGACAATGAACTAGCATTGTCCTGCTTGGTGTGACAATTTGAAGACAACAGTTTCCTGATCAGAGCACGACTTTTAATTTAAAATAATGACATCCAGACACCAACAATGTAGCTAAACATTTGCCACAGCACTGTGACCCCCATATGAGGTAGATGAAAATGTAGCCAGTGATAAAAACACCATATCAACATTCACTTCTTGGTTGTAGTCAAGCAACTGAAGTATTTTCTTGAAGCACATTCACAGTGTTTGTCTTGTACATGTATTAAATATATCGGTTTGTGTATGTGTCTGTTGCACTTACTGGCACGAACATGTATGTTTTCTGTACGTCCTGAATGCTTCAGTAACCAAGGCTGCGACCCCTATTCCCCGCTGATTGTTTATGTCAGCCGTGTTGAGAGCAAGTCTTGGAGCCTCTTATTGGGGCCACATGCTGAGCAAGGACCCTTCTGCTCTCCATGTACTACATTTATTTTCTTTATCTGAGACTTTGGGGAAAATGTTTTTTTTTTTTCTTTTTTTTTGACCACATCCACAATTTGCTATCGTTTGAACCCAGCCCAATGTAACCCTGCTGCTTGGGTCCTTGTGTTGCGCCTCCTCTCTGCCCTTTGGTGGCCCACACTACTGTGTGCCCGCTCCGGGATTAGCCAGAACAATGCAATAAGATGTTGCACTTGGACCAATTAACTGACACCCTGAATTCACTTCTAATTCAATAACAAGTGCAGAGCAGTGGGCACTTTAGTTTGCCATCTGAAAGGCCATTTCACTAAAGAGCAGAGTGCACACGGATGGCTACACATGGAATCAATCCACCCTCGAAGAATCGCTTGGCGTTCTCAGCCCGCTTCATAATTATAAACATACAAAATCTGTAATTAGCTCGTGTGGGTGCTCCGGGGCAAGTAGTAGCTGTGTTTACCCTAATCTCCGTACTTGTCTCCGTTGACTTCTGCAGCGCTCCAGGTCTAACTGGTAGGATATTTTTCCCAAATTAGTGCTAACAGTCTCTCTTAGTGTCAGAGCAATGAGAAGGAGCGGAGTGATGGGCTCGGGAGTCGGCTCCTTCCAATCCTCCTCTGCCAGCTTGGAGTGGAGCTGGCTGCGTAATGGGACAGATTCATTGCATTAACATTTACATCCAATTAGCGGCAGTCGGATCGTACCACCACGACACCCTCCCTCCCCCCACCTTTTCCCAACAAAACTCAAATGTGAACCCATGTGAGGTCAGGGCACTATAAACATAATTGCTTCACCCTCTTCCCACTTCTTGTGCTCTTGCCATTTCCCCCCTGGGTCAGTGTCCCATTCGCCACACATCACCACCGACCAGGCGGCTCTTAAGAGTACCACCTTCTGTTCCTGCGCTTTTCATCCGTGCGGGGACTCTCCACATCCTGTTTCTCAGCGTGCGTCTGCTTCGTGGGTCCACGGCTCTCCTGAGCCTCCCTCCAGGGCTTTGCAGTTCACTGGAGAAGTGATCCAGGAGAGATAGAGTTGATTTGACCTGAGGAGAAATTACTGCGCAGCCATAAGCAGCTCGTCCAGGCGCCTTGTGCCTCCGAAGAGAGCTGGAATACACAGAGTCTTTAGTTAAAGTCTGAAAAAAAAATGCTGTGCATGTGGATCCAATTTGCATCGTAAGGGAGAAGAAATAGCAGGAGGCTGAAGAAAATCAGCCTGCTTAGATAACAATGGTCTTCCAAAAACAAATATGTAACTCCATCCAAAATCTGGATAATAATCTCAAATTGAAAAAAAAAGGAAATAAGTTACACCAACATTCCAATTTAGTGGGTACTTGTTTTGGGTTTTTTTTGTTTTACAGAAAAGAAAAAACAATCTCCGTATTCAGAATTTATAACCTGTAATTGTAATATAAATAGTCTTGTAAAATCAATGAAAAATAAATGAAGTAACTAAGACTAGTTTCCAATTCTAGCGAGAATTTTCCTTTTCAACCAAAAGGATCTGCCTGTTTTGAGTTTGATACTTGTGGGTTACTTCAAAGGATTTCAGTGAGTTAAACACATCAAAGCTGGAATTACAGCTTGTTGAACATGAAGAACATGGATTGATGATGAAGAGGGGTCAACACGCCGTTTGTAGCAGGGTAAACAGATAGTGTTTAAAAAAAACATACCCCATATATTTGTGAAATGAGAAGAAGGTAAAGAGAAGGTCCCGTTTGCATGATGTCCTGCCCCTCCTTTAAATAACCCAATATAGAAAAAAATCACCAAGATAGTGTGAGGTGATCCTCTGGCCCCTCATGCAGCACTGTATTACAATGAAGCCACACGCTATACCGATCGAGGACGACATCTGAGAGCCATCGTCTGCGAAAAGTGAGGTCAAGGGAATTTTCACTGACTGTTCCCAGTGTGCTTGTCTAGAAAAGACTAAGAGATGCCTGCCTTTGTCAGCACATAGTTCAGTATACCACTTTAGGGTGCGTCGATGCATTGGTGTTTCAGTGCAGATGGAACAGGCTCATAGAACTCAGCCAATGACAACGGAGGGAAAACAAGAAGTATAATTGAGGGAATCAAAGTGAATTGAGTTGGATAATACAACACTTAACTATTAGAACGAAAAAACATAAGTGTGGCTCAACAATAACACAGGAGTTTGATTGGACCAAGTTGACGAGGAAGTTTACATACAAAATCCTGAACCACAATCATAACGTTGAAAGAGACAATTTTTGTAGTAACATCAGAAACTTTTCTCTTTTATCAGGGAGAAAGGAAAGAAAGGGTGAAGCACAAAACACTTCACTGCTGGGACTTCCCTTACAGGGGACTAGAATGGTGAACTGCTGCTATCCACGTTGCTATGGCGTTTGTTAGCTTCTCTTGCTTTTGTTCATCTCGACTTCTCCCACACACTGCAGATAACTTAGTCTGCTGAAGCCTCGATCCACTGTCTGCTTCGTTGAATGGTTTGCTCAACAGTGTGCTTTGCATTAATGTGATTTTTTACACTGGAAGTAATCCTGTGATAAGGGCATCCTGTCAAATCTGATGTCTGAAAGTCCTTTTTAATGAGAATGACCATGTAAAAGTTCCTTAGCATTATCCTTCTTCTCTATATATGTTCTGTTTCCTTCTGCTTTCTCCTTTCTTTTCCGGTTCCGCAGCCGCCAGCAACAGACGTTTACAAAATAAAAACATTTTAACAGCATGCACTAAAGTGTGCTAAAATAATTATCTGTGTTAAGAGATTGATGGTTTATCGCAGAAATAACGCATTAACGTGCCCAGCACTAATTTTTAAATTTACAAGAAACAACATTCTTCAAATAACTCCTTCTAGTAAAATTGCCGATGGGACAGAGTTTGCCTGTAGAAAGTTGGTGTGGAGCAAAGGCTCGTGGGAGTTTGACTGACAGGCTATAGTCTGCAGCCTTTTGGCTCTATATTGCATGACCCAGGCTGATTAAAAATGCAGCATGCAAGGAAAGGAATAGGATGGGGAGAGGAAGGGCCGGGGGTCAGGCCAGACCGGAGCCTCCAGGACGGGATGATAAAAGGCAGCGATGGCGCCACTTCATGGTCACTATCTCCACCTGTCCATCTGGAGCAGCTACTTGCAGCACTCAGATGATGCAGAGCTCAGCCTTGGAGAGATAAGGAGCGGAGAGATGCACATTATACAGTACACTCACTAACAGAGAAGATGATCTGGCTTTATAAAAAATAAAAACAGGCTGGAGTTTTTCAGCATTTTGTGGGACCTTGTGTCACAGAATTCCTGTCTGAGAAAGACAAAGAGCCAGATGGCAGCGAGAGATTTCACACCTTTATTTGCGGCTGTTGCTTCTTCCTCTTAATGGGTCTCTCTGACTCGCACACCCCACTCACCGTAAGAATCGCTCCAAAGCAAACCGTAATCAGTGAATAATTTACCACCTGGATCTCTGACTGGCTCCTTCAAGCCTGATGCAGGCGTAAGGTATGCTTTTTCAACAAACACCCCCCCTCCCCTCCCTTCTCCTCTCCTCCCCCTCCCCTCCCCTCTCCTCCCCCTCCCCTCCCTACCTGTCATATAATGTGCTAATTGTGGAGACTGACTGACTGGCTGGCTTGGCAGCCCTCTCGGGACTCTGAGGCCCATGACAGGCCAGCCACAGTTGCCTCGTCAATAGATCTAATTGCTCTGAGAGAGGGGCTGGAATGAAGGCTTCAGAGCATCAGGCATTTGGTAAAGAGATACTGTGGCGCCATGACTGGGTCAGTAATCAAAGAGAGGCAGAGAAAGGATGGGGGTAAGTGTAGCAATGGCTGAATGAAAGAACTGTCAGTCAAATAGGTCTTGAATGATACATAATGACTAAGCTATCCCGCTCTGTCAGCGTGCCAGCAGCTATCTGCCAGAGGACGGCTCAAAAAGAAGCCGTCCTCTGGCAGCAAGAGGAGCGAAAAGTGAGATGAGAGGCAGGTGTAGCAGTCAAAAGAGAGTCGAGTGAGTGAAGCATCTGACAACCCAACCAGTCGGCTCAGAGGAGAAAGAGCAGGAGAAAAAATACGGGAAAAAGTTAATCTTATGAAAAACACAAATGTTGTGCTGCCCGTGCAGATGTTTTTTTTTTCTAGCAAAGATCTAGCAAATTGTTGGATCCTTATCTGTCCCTGGAGATCAGCCTGGCTGTCTCCTGCCTGCCCACCCCCCCCCCACCCCCCCATCGCTGGGAGGCTGGGCTCCACCACTACCTAAGGCAGCCTTTGTTCTTGTTGTGACTCCCTGCTTCACTGCTCATGCTAACAGGCCAGCAGCTAGCGGCGAGCAGTGCTGCACAGTGTGTCTGCTCCGCAGTGAGCAGAGAGCGAACTACTCCATCCCTGATTGGCAGCTGGCTTTTTCTGCTCACGTGGCTGTGAAATGATTATTTTTAATGTCATTTACTGTAACGTAAAGCGTGAAAAGTTTTTACCTTGTTCCCTTTCAGCCTGCAAAAGCCATTAGTGTTACCATGTGAAAGCTGCAGTCTGTAATGTTGAGGAACTACTGATAGCTGAGTGGATGAACACACTGAAGAATGGGCCGATGCAGGGGACACTGCTCTTTAAACGTCGAGAATTCAGAAAAAAAAGCTGCTGATCATCGACTCTCTCAGCTCACCTTCAGCATCGGTGCAGTCTGTGAGTTACGTTCAAATCGCTCAGTGATGGCGAAGTGAAAGCGGCGCATGTCAGAGTCAGGACGGACACTTGTTGGGCCTAAACATTGTCTTCCAGTGGAACGACAGACTGAAGGGAGATGAGCCAGATGCGCTCGGAACTTCTCAGTTTCTGTGACCAGTGTGCTGCTGTGTGCTAAGATGTCAGACTCATTTTGACTTTATCAGTTGCTCACTGCAGTTCCAGAAAAATATAAACAATTTTTCATATTTAGTCTTTTTCAGGCTTGTTTTTCTTTTCTGTTATCTGTTTATTTTGCCCTTTCACACGGCCTACACAGGTGTTCTTCAAAGCGGCTCCGCCTGCAAACCGCAGTGAAAAGTTTCTGTGAATTTGTTTGCTTTTACATCAGTTCAGACTCAACTTAGTCTCAGTTGAAAGTTTCCCTGTTTACAACAATGATGTGAGATCTGCTCAATTGCTGAAGTGTCTTTGAAAGCCCCACTAACCGAGCTCAGCCCGCCGCTGTGCCTGCAGTCCAACAGTCGGCCTCCTTCCTTTATGCACGGCAATAACTCTGTGCTCTCTGTAAATGTGCTCTCCTTAAAGCTGCATTGGCCTCATGTCTTTAAAGAGGCTGTAATGGCAGAACGCGACCGATACGACTGTAACTACTGGGGTCAGTCTGGCTGCACGCACACACACACACACACACACACACACACACACACATACACACACACACACACACACACACACACACACACGCATGCACAAACACACACGCACACACACGCAAGCACAAGCACAACACCACCACCACCACCGTTCCTACCAACTAGAAACCTGACCCAGCCACTCCACCAACTGTTTCAGAACATCAATAATTAATTAGGGAACAGCTATTGGCCCCAAGGGTCAGGGAACATGGAAAGAGAGAAAGTAGGGGAGAAAAGAGAGAGTGAAGCAAGAAAAGGGGAGGCAGGGGGAGGAATTAGGGGAGTCTTGATTTTGTGTAGCAAGTGACACGACAAAAGCTTTGTTCTTCTCCGTACCACTTTAAGAAGATATGTGAGACTTACAGGCCCTGTTCCACTGTGTCACTGTCCCACTGTCTATCTGTCCCTTTGCTGTTTACCTTGATGCATAGCTTTTGAGCTGCACTGCACTAATGGATCACTTCACTCAAATCTCTGCGACACAAACACAACACAATCAGTGTGCTATCACTTTGTCTCGGCGCCACCGAATTGCAGTGCACCTGCTGCTAACCCAAACACTGCTAACCGGAACACCTGCACTGGTCTGATACATTACAACAAAGGACAAACACTTAATAGTTTCAGTTTCACTTTCAGCAAAAACAAAACAAAAGACTGAAAAATAACTATAAAATGACTAAGTCGCAAAGAAAGGCAAAAAATATTATAAATCATTTTGACATGATTCGAAGAGATGGAAAAACTACCTAAACACACTCACACAACCGCACGCACACACACAGGCACGCACGCACACGCACTGTATGTTCTTGTAACACCGTCAGTGGATATGATTTGATTACAGATATAAATCTGCCAAAGACAGTATCAAAAAAGAGGTTCGGTTTCAAATTTTTTTCTTAAATATTTCACAGTTTGAGTCTGAGCTGGAGATGGGTTATACTGTGTACTTTTACATTGTACACAGTGTGTGTTATTACACTGTATGTTTTGTTTGCTTGGAGGCATTTAAAGGTCATTCTGACTGAAGGTAACACGCAGTGATGCATTTAAAACTAAGAATTAACTGGAAAATCTGCTGCAGTCTGAGGGTTCACGAGCCAGGAAGTGTCATACTTTACACAAATGACAACATTTACGGCAACTTTTTACTTTTTATTATTGATCTATAAAATATATACCATAAACTTGTATTGTTTCATTTTCTACTCAGACTTACCTTACAGAAGCAGTTCAAGCCACTAAATGACAGCTGGCCTGGGTTTGGTTTTTACAAGCAGGTGTAAAACTGCTCCTGACCTCATAGTTTGACAGAGGGGAGGCATGTGTGTGTACATGTTTAGGTGTGATAAGGAGTGATGAAACATTCGTCACAGAGGTGTGAAAACATTAACTGTGGGTGTGCGTGCATGGAAGACAGGGCCTCCTGTGCTCCAGATGTGAAGTCGACAAGTTTATTAGGCATCCCTGTGTTCGAGCGAGGCCATACTTCAGATTAAGAGCAGAAAACTTGGTGATTCCACACATTAGGCTCATTCTCCCTGCCTGCTTGTTGGAGCATGCTGGAGTCCCATCTGTCTCTGGCTCTCTGTCACTGCCGCACTGTAACACACATGCACCCTCAGTCATACACTGTTGTTTCTCTCACATTTGACTGATTACTTTTGAACATCTCACTGAACACTTTAAAACAGCATGAGGGTGCAAAAATCTTTCCTCCTGTCGGACATATATCTTTTCTATATCTTACTTTTTCATCTTTTGCCCGTCGTTGTCACCCAGTCAGCTGTCGAATATCAAGTTATTCCAATTTAAAAGCCAAGAACTTAGCTTAGATGGAGCTTCAGCTGTCTGTAGCAGTAAAGCACTAAAGTACTAGCTGCTTAATTTATGTTGCTGTCACTTCCAGCTTTCTTTCACAGTTGGTTGGTTTGAATCCTAGGAGATGAAGAGATTCATGGAACCTCCCTCATCTATCAGTTTCCATACAGATCACAGTCTGTTATTCTTTTTTTTAATGTCACATTTTGCAAATACTTTCATGTCAGTCATAAGTTGAATGGTAGCTAACCGTCATTGCAGTTTGAAGAGGTTTTTCTTGCTTATCTACAAATTCATCTTATCCATGTTGAATATCAGCGGACTGATCTACAGGTCGGAGTATTGCTACGTCGCACTCGGACTTAAAATGGATTTGAATGCATGGTTGTGTGTGAGATTGTCCCGTGAATTTTTGTCATGAGTTTTGTTTCCTTTTGTGTCTTGCAGCGATGCCCCTTGGTAGCCCGGGCCCCCTCTCTCGTTACGAGTCGTCTGACAGCCTGGCATCAGACCACGGCAGTCAGAAGGATGAGGAGTGGCTCTCTCAGGTAATGCCTGCATCCTGAATGTGCCGTTGATTGTAGGGCAGCATGCTCCCCCATTAAGGTGCACAACCCAAAGGAGAGCAGAGAGAAGTTTGATTTGTTGGTCCTTTTAGGTTTTTGTTGTTGTATCTTTGGCCCAAGGGTTATTTCCCACTAGCTAGTTCAAACCAGGTGGACAACTTTAGGTCTAATGTCAACTGAATTCAAAACCAGAGGAAAACCCTGCATTCCCCAGCCATGCTGCAAACGGGGGGGGGGGGGGTGTTGAAGGGATGGTTGGTTAACTGTCGTAGCTCTCATCCCTGGTGCTGGCAGGTAACCCACTTCAATTTTCACCATCAATAATTCTGCTGCATGCATAATTGATTGGATGAAATGCATTCACTTAGCTTGCACAGGCCCTGGTTCATATCTGCTATGATAGTTTGCCTGGAGCACAAGCATCCACTGCACTAACCTATAATTTTGGTGACTTTTTGTCAGCGCGGTGGTTGTAACGCATTTGTCAGTGGTTGGAAAACGCAAACAAACTGAGTTTGACACACCTCCATGTGTACTCACTGCTGGTAGAATGTTTTCAGCTTCTAGTTTATTCAAGATAAGAAAAAACAGGACAACACACTTGCTTCTATTCCACAATCAAACATAGTGGTTTCTTATATTTGCTGTTTTTCTATGGATTGTTCAGAATGGAGAATATCACATTTATTACCTGATTGAACTAAGAAATACTAAAAATGTATTGGCTAAATTGAGAAGATGCTAAGGACTGCATCATGGATTTAATTCCCTTGTAGCATTGGCTTTCTTCCCCCTTTAATAATGTGCTGGTTGGCAGGAGCTATCTCCCTGTGAAAAGGCTGAGAGCCACTGTCCTCGAAGGCGAAATAAATATGCCCATCGACAAGTGTTGTGCCTCATTCCCACCCATTCCTCAGTTGAGACAAGTTGTGGGGCAAAACAGAGGTTTGCTGGGCTCCGTGGCGCTGTGGAGAGAGCAAATTGGCAGCTGTTTGGCTCTGCAGCTGGGTGTGACATTGATGGTGTTAACTGTCACGGCACACATACACACACATGTCAAGTGACCTAATTTATGCAGCTGTGTTAAATAGTGTGCGTCTGTGTGTTTGTGTGTGTGTGTTTTTGTGTGTGTGTTTTTTTTTATATATATATATATATATATATATATATATATATATATATATATATACACACACA
>JASSRZ010000991.1:0-11263 GCA_032164315.1 Malacoctenus gilli
GAGGGGGAGAGAGGGGGAGAGAGAGCGAGTGAGAGAGAGCGAGGGAGAGAGAGAGAGAGAGGGGGAGAGAGAGCGAGTGAGAGAGAGCGAGGGAGAGGGAGAGAGAGAGGGGGAGAGAGAGGGAGAGAGAGAGTGAGTGAGTGAGAGAGAGCGAGAGAGAGAGAGGGGGAGAGAGAGAGAGGGAGAGAGAGAGCGAGAGAGAGAGAGGGAGAGAGAGAGTGAGTGAGTGAGAGAGAGCGAGAGAGAGAGAGGGGGAGAGAGAGGGAGAGAGAGAGGGAGAGAGAGAGTGAGAGGGGGGGGGGGAGAGAGAAGGGTGCATTACAGCCCTTGCATTCCAATCTTTTAGCGGTACCTTACGAAGCAATTGAACTGCACTTTCTATCAAACGCTTTTTACATGTTGGCATGTTGACGCCTCCCATTCGAGCAGTGAAAAGAGCAGCAGGAGCCTGAATGTCAGAGGTTGAAATAGGACAGCTCACGTCTCCCTCCGCCTCCAACCTGGAGCCACCGATGCGAATCTTCAGCTCTGTTAATTCATTATAAACTCGTCTTTCTTTGTCAGAGATTTTTTTCCGAAACAAAAGTAACACCAAACGTAAACTGTTCTCGACACATCATAATCCAACTTTTGTCATCCACATTGTGAAGGCGTAACGAGGAGACTTTCTGTCGTCGTTCCGTTAGTTCATTCAATCTCTCCCCACTTTTATCTCAAGTTTTCCTCGATTAAGAACCAGAGAGGACGGATAAAAGGAGAAGGCGACGGCCACGGTTTCCCCTCGTCAGCCTCGCTCGTCTCTTATCAAAGCAAACCAATGAAACGGAAAGGCGCTGATGCCCGATGAGTCATCTTCGTCACATAAATCCGACAATAAACATCATTAAATTTGTCGCCGCACTCTTCAGACTTACGTTTCTGTCCCGGTAAGCTTGGAGGAGTTCGGCATTGGCCTGCTGTCTCGACGGTTTGCCGTAGCCTTGATCTGCTCTAGAGAGACGGAGACTCACATTTGCTGGAGTGCCGTGCTTCACACTGGATCACATTGCCAAATTTTAAAGCGGATTTCTTACAGAATGATTAGAACGGTGGATCGAATCCTCGACAGCATCTCCAGACAGTCGCCCAAAGTGTGGCGCGCGACGAACTTCTGCAAAACGTGCGAGCGGAGAACCTCGATGAAACACCTCTTAGGAGCCAAACTGGGACCGTGCTTTAGCGGCGGCGGCGGCGGCGCCGTGACTCACAAAATTAATTCGCAGGTCTCGGGAGAAGACGAATCCTGCAGAGGAGAAACACTTTCAGCTGCCAGCGAGCGTGAGGACGCAGAGCGAGATTACGCTCCGAGATAAAGACAGACCTCCTTCCACCGGAGCCAGACCTCGCTTCAGCAGAGTGCGCGCGGACCGCTCGGACATCGTCGGGTTCGCAGCCAGAAGCCTGGACAGAGAGACGCACATCGGGAGCAAATCTGACTTGTTGGTCTTTGTTCGGCTTTTTCCATCTCGGACACGTTCAAGGAAGAATCGCATCGTCTGATTGGCCGACGGCCGCTGAACCGCTTGTCAAGGGTTCCTCCTGTTCAAGGTTTATACGCCGAGTCTTTCCGTTCAGCACCGAAAGATTCATTTTGACGAAACCGCCAGTGAAACGGCGCGATACCTCTCCATCGCCTTCTCGTAGGTGTAAATCTTGTGGTTTTTCTCGGCCTGCTTCTCAAACTGGATCATCTCCTCCATCCCCTGCCTCATTTTATTGGACACTTCTTTCTGCGGAGGGGAGGAAATCCTCGTTACACCGGAGCGACAGAACGGTAATTTAGGAGGAAGACAACAGCGAGAGACAACAGTGCCATTGTCGCTCCGACACGGGACGACTACAAAGAAATCCCGCCGCACCAAAGGAGTCGTCACAAATCCGTAGACGTCGAGCACGACCACGACGTCCACCCGCTCGGGATACAGCGCGCTGAACTGGGGGCGAAACACAGCCAAGAGCAGACAGCTGAATATAGCCGAAGCATCGTAAAAAAATGGCGCTGTGAAAGACGCGCGATGAGTGTTTGTTACCATGTTGGCGATGTTCCCACCTGCAGCAGAAGGAAACAGAAGATCAAAGCCAAAACCTCCTCTGAGTTCCACGCTGCATCCAAGTCTGATTGGACTTTAAATTTCATTTTCGTGGGTCGTACTTTCATTTCAGTCAAATGATTTTTCGTTTGTTTCATTTTCCAACAGTAAATATCGACTTGAACTTTGCATCTGGGGATTTGAGATGCGTCTCCGGAAAGTTGAGGGTTCAATTTTGTAGAAAGAAAACATTGATCCCCAAATATCTCACCTATATATCCATTAACTGACTGTTTCCCAGTGAATAAAACTGCACTAAGTCAATGGTTGAACACTTGAGTGGTGACCAAATATCAGCGACTCCAGCTCATCTTGACAATTTCGAAGAAATCTCTCCGTCCACCCCCAAAACAGCGAGGAGGAGGAGGAGGAGGAGGAGCTTACTCACCCATGCTGTGACCGATGAGGGAGAACTTGTTCCACTGGAGACCTGCAGCGGTCAGGCCGCAAAACACCCCCGTTAGAACCCTGGAGCTCCAGCCGAGCGAACGACACACTGATGATGCCGCGGGAAGCGTTGGCGAGCGACCGCGCGGGGCCGCACTCACCGTCAGCGATTCTCAGCACGTCCGTCACGTACTCAAGGAACGCGTAGAAGACGCCAGGCGCTCGATGCGACGAGAGGCCGTGACCCGCCAGGTCCACCGCCACGTACCTGCACCCTGAGGGGACGGAGGAACCCGAACGACAAGCTCTCACACATACAGTAACAAGAAATAAACTATTTGGATCGCAGTTATTATCTTCTGTTTTGGTTTGATGTCTTCGTGGCCTCCTCTCACTGTCTCCTGATTGGTCCCACCTGTTCCCTCACCTAGAGGAGGCCTTTAAGTCTGAGTGCTTCCACAAGTCATTTGATGTTTTGTTGTAATAACTATTCGTACAGCACTTTATTTTGGACTTTTTGCGACAATGAAGACTTGTGGCGCCACACCCTGCCGCCTCCTCCTCCTCCTCCTCCATCTTCCAGCTCACCTTTGGGCAGGGCGGGGATGAGGGAGTCGAACGTGCCACAGTTGTCGGCCCAGCCGTGCAGGCAGAGCACCGGGCGACCATGGTCGGGACCCCAGCTCTTCCCTCGGATCTCGCCCCACGAAACCGCGATGGAAATCTCTGCAGCTGCAGACAAACCAGGTAAGCAATAATTAACAACACGTGACTGGAAGAAAAGAACGCAGCTCGGCTCAGGTCTGCAGGGGAAAAATGAGAAACGTTAAACTCCGCAAGTTTTATTCAGACGAGGAGAGAAAAACCCACAGATCCTCCTGACAGCCCACAAATATTACCCGTTTCCTCCGCTGAAGCTGACATTCCAGTGGAGTCGAGCGGTGAATAAAAGTCCGCAAACTGCAGGTCCGCTGCAGCAAACTCCGTTTGACCGCAGCCAAGCGGAACCCGACAAATCCACGCGAAACGTGTGCGAAACCCTGAACTTTGGAGTTCGACGGCGACGAGCGAGTCTTCCCGGAGTTCATTGGCTGGTCAGATGAGAAGCTGGAACACTGGCCAATCACACGCAAGCGGAGGCGGGACTTGCTCCAACACAGTCCGGGAGGACCAACGCGGACTTTTGGATGCTTTTGGTTCCCTCCGCGTGGGCTGACAGGTGGTCACGGCAACGACAGCGGACCTGGCAGGTGTTGGGGGAACTATTGCACCATGGGAAGTGAAGGCCGAAATACTGAACCCCGAAATAGCTCTCAAAGTACACTAAAGACTAATAGTGACAGTTAGTGCAACTCATTTTATTCTATGTTTGTTGGATGTGTCGTTTTGCCACTTGACAATACTTCCATGGTGTCAGGATGACTTTGAGGTTCCTCTCTGAATAGCAGAGATGTTGGTTTATCATTGGAATGATAAACAAGACGAGGAAGGCTCCGTGAAATCAAACGTAAAACACAAAAGACGAAATGCGTCTCAGCGAAGGACACTCGGTGCCTTTTCCAGCCGGGGCCACTTCAGGTAATGTGTCTTTTTTGTGTGCCTGTCAAAGGTGGGCAAGTTTCTCAAGTCGGCTCTGATTCGAAGTGGCTCTCCGGAGATCAAGGCGAGCAGAAACTCTCTCCTTGTCCTTCTTTATAAAAGTGTTTGTTTTCATCTCAGCGCTTTCTGTCCTTTATCTAATGAGGCGTTTATCTCCCGTCACCGTGTTGCGATTCCTCCTCGTTTTCTGTTTTTATCCAGTCGTTGCTTTTTTTAATTGCCACCTGCACGATGAGGGCTTGTGACGGAAAGTGCGACAAGAAGTTCATTTGTCGCTGTCGCCACGACGATCCTGATTCTTCGCAAACGCTGCAGGATGGCTGTCAATCACATCCACGAATTTTCAACCTCTATTTTCTCCTCTTGCTCCTCTGCAGGTGCTCGTACTTCCCGTTTCAGCTCAGGTTTTCCAGACAAATGGTTCCCAGACCTTTTACAGCCCCTCCAAATACTCTTTGCTCACACTTTCCTTCGACCCGAGTGGGAGATTTTTCCCAACTGAGGGCTAAACCATGAAGAAGGCTTCACAGGCTGAATACATCAAGATTCAACATTATGCAGATTTGAAGATTGAGGAAGATGTTGACTTTGTTTCAAAGCTGAAACTCGCTGAGCATCTCTGGGAAACACGACTCTCTAACCCGCAGCTGGTTATTTTCAGTGTGCATCGAGACAAAATCCAGCTGAAACCAAACTCCTCCAGGCGTCTGCTTTCCTTGATGGATTAAATCGAAGAAGCAGCAGATGTTGATGAGAGAAATCTTCTTCTGGGCTTTCCTCTCCAGACATTTCTTCAAATTTCGACCAATCTCTTCGATTTGACAGCTTTAAATGCTTCCCTATTCAGGCGTTGGCACCGAAACAAACACGAACACCAGAAAGAATCATCAAAGTATTCCGCCGAGGAACGAGAAGGTTTCCAATATCTGATTTTCCGGAGCCGTTGGGGGGTGAATAATGCGGCGCTGAATGTTTGCAGGAAGACAAAGCCGAAAGAAAGCCGAGACGGACAAATGTTCGGCGAACGAGGAGCGGCTCGCCGCTTTGCTTCCTCCGCTCTGAGACTTTCCAAACAAACAGCCGGTTTGATTTCCTTTATTCACCACTTTTCTTGGCACCACATGCAGAAATTCTGTAAAGCCTTAATTTGACTTCCAGTTTTACTTGTTCAATTTCTTAAAAGATCTCATTAAACACAGATTTGCCTCCTTCTTTTTTGTCTTCTCGCCTGAAACAAGAAAATCTCCATAAAAACTTCATCGAGAACACATTAACCTCCCAGATGAAGGAGCAAAGTTACTGCAGGAAAGAGCCCGTTTCTTCCCAAGTTTGGCTGCAGCGACTGAAAAACGGGAGGATATTTTCGAAAAACATCTTTGGGAGACGAAAACTCTCATCATTCAACGAACGTTGTGTCTGACTGACACACTAACTGATAAGAAAACGCTGTTAAGTGTCTCTTGTCACGTTGCTCTTGCTGCTTTTAATGGCTTGCAATAAATTTGCATTCATTTGTGCTCATTTAGGGACTTTTTTTTGCTTCTGCTCTCTGTGAAAATCTCGTTCTTGATCTTTCTGAGCCTGTTCAGAGTGTTTCTGCTGGTCGGTTGTCGGCGTTATATTGCAAACAGCAACTGTGGACACATAAAAGGTGAGGTTGACTGTCGAATGAAGGTAGACCGGTGAGGACAAACAGCTCGGAGTGTCGGATGAAAATCCATGAGGGAGAGAAGCGGAGGGAAAAAAAACAGGGATTAAAAGGAGGGAAGGAGAACAAACATCAAGTAGAATCGCAAATGCTGCTCAGAATAAAAATAAAAAACACCTCAGTGAGAGAAAGAGAGGAGAGAGAGTGACAGTGCAAGTGAATAAAGGGACATGAATTAACCAGAAAGGGCAGAAATCAAGTCAGAACACATAAAAATGACCACAGGTGCCAGAAATAAAACATATAACTGCAAATTGTTCAGTTTGCTGTGTTGTTCCTCCATGAAATGAGTAGAAATACTTTGTTTACGAGGCATAGCCTCACAATGGAGATCATTTCTCTCTTTTTCCAGCCAGTTGATGTGGATGCTGCCGTTCTTTTAGGTTTCCACGCTTCTTGTTGAAGTCGGAGGTCTTCAGGAGACCAGCGGACGTCTCGCACACGTCAGCCGTTTCCAATCGGTCCGCGGGACAACTGCCCAGTCAACGACCCGTCCTGCTTCGGCCAGAAGCTTCCGGCTCGCCTCCTTTCCTCGTCCCTCCGTCGCCGAGTTTTTGCATCGAAACGCGCGGACGCGCTCTTCAGAGAAACTGAACGACTGCTGAAATATTAACACCAGGCAGCAGACTCGCGAGGCTGCCGGCCGAGCTGCCACGGTGAATTTCAATCGTTCCTCAAAGGCGGCAGGTTGGAGACGATAAAACCAGCAGTCTGGTTGGTCTCCCCGCTCTTCAAACGGATCACCGGCAACACACACACACACACACACACACACACACACACACACACACACACACACACATCTCTCTATTGCAGCTGGTTCTTTACAGTGAAACACTGTTTTGTTCCAATAGGTTAAAGGTGGATGCAGCGGACTGTGTGCCAGGCTCACTGAAGAAAACGAATCCTGAGGCTTCGGTGACCTTTTCATGGAGCGCCACCAACAGGTCAGCCCGTTCGTCTTCGGCTCACCTTCCACGCGTCCGTCTGCAGTTGTTGCTTCGTGTTTGTTGTGTCTCCCACTCACGCGATCAACAACTCCGACTCAGGACTGACGACGCACGAGGTGTTGTTGCGCTTGATGACCAATCCCAGGACGAGAAAGTGAAAACAATAAAACTGGTTCAAAATGTTTAATACTATTTGTTCTCATTCGTGGACTTTTCTTCTCGTTAAATCAACCGTTTGCTATTTTACAGATCGACGAGCGTTACAGAAAGGCAGCTTCCTCCCACGTTGCACGTTGTGATCTCAGTGCTCATGTTATTCAGTCACAGTGTTAATATTTATCACAAAAGTCCTCCATTAGTCCAATCTGGCAAGTCACTGTTTGTTCGGACAGCTGCCTGTTTGGCTTTCAGGCACCATCGTGAGCGTAAACAGCGCAGCGACACCTTGGAAGCTGGTTGGATGCGAGAGCAGGAAGTGCCGCTCTATAAATGCGACATCTGCTGAGCGGCGGAGGCGGCCGACGGCGTCAGGACTTTTTTCCGCAAGAAATCCGACACGATCGGAGCCACGACGTCGGGATTATTCAGGTGGACGTGATGATCTCCGGGAACCGTCACCACCGCGTGCTGAAATACGGACATTTCGACAAGCGGGATTAAAGAAACTGTTCAAGCGGCGAGCTGTCTGTTTCCCGCGTGGAGGCAGAAGCGCGCGGCGAACACTCAAAAGTCAAATGATGAATCTGTTGGAATGAAGTCTCGTACTGACGGCCGTCGTCGATCTCCCACATTCGAAGTCCTTTGAGGCCACTTTATCAATCATGCAAATGAACCCTGTTTGGGCCTCAACAGG
This sequence comes from Malacoctenus gilli, assembly GCA_032164315.1. Taxonomy (NCBI): domain Eukaryota; kingdom Metazoa; phylum Chordata; class Actinopteri; order Blenniiformes; family Labrisomidae; genus Malacoctenus; species Malacoctenus gilli. The sequence continues at coordinate 7,627 of JASSRZ010000991.1, forward strand.
AAGCCAGCGAGTCACAGCTCAGCTGCATTTGTTTCAACAAATGTGCTTGTTACAACAGTTGCCGTTAATCTATAATTAAGCCTCCCTGTTTCGCCTGTTTTCAACTCGGCAGCATCAAAAAGAGAGAAATTCTTTTGTGAATTTATGAAGAGCAGAGCCAAAGCCAGCAACGAAGCGCAGCGCAACGAAGCGCAGCGTCTCCCAGCGGAGCAGCCGGATTCTTCTGATTCGGTGTCTGATGGAGCTCAAAATCAAACACATTTTCTGCAGCTCGGATGAAGACGGAGGACAATATTGACGATTCTTCAGGTGCACGAAATGGAAACAATCTCGTACTTCAATGAAGGACTTTAAAGGACTTCCTTTTGTTTGCTTCCTGTGTGAAGCGGGCGGTGTGCAGATGAACACCTCCGTGTCTGACTCAATGGCTCCTCGAAGGGAAAACAGGACATTCACGCTCTGGTTGGGACGAGGATTCGTCTCCATTGGAGGCGTTTGAGCATCTCAGAGTCTCGGCTGACGAGATGAAGGGATGTCGAGACCCCTCTGAACGAGAAATTCATTTCTGGCCTCCAGGCTTCACAAAACAACAGAGTAGTCCAACTTGAACACAATTAGGATCTCCTGTGTGTCAAACAAAGAGGGAGACTGTTGACCTTGGAATTCTCACTCGCAAAGCCAATTTGCGCCAAATTTGGACCTACAGAGAACACTTCCTGTTCGGGAAGGAGGGATCCTTATGGCCCGACCGACATCGTATAATCGCCTCGAAGACTGAGAAAACGGCACTCTTGCATGCTGACCTGTTGGGGGGGGGGAAACATGCGCAGATTCCTGCTTTTAGACGCCACTTGCTGGAACTTTCGTGACCCTTTGCAACCCCCAAGTCTTCACTTTCTCCGAAGGCGGACAAATTGCGCGAAAGTGCCGGTCGAGCCGCTTTCTTGTTGATTCGTCGCGTTGCGCAGCGAGAGTTTGAGTCTGCGTCAGGAGCCCACTCGCAGACGCCTCCTCTGCTTCGTCCCCCCTCCTCATCAGCAGCTCCTTACCGAGCTCCAGTATGTAGGTCGACGCCGAGGTTCACGGCTCGAAAGATTCCTGCTGGCTCCGAGACTTTGCGCTCGTACTACGCCGCCACTGTTGCGTCTCTTCGGCGCAATTACACACTGGCTTAACGGCTAAAAATAAACAGCGAGATTGCCGGCGTACCTGCTTCACGCAAGCGGGATTTGACGGGAAAAAACACTCACACTTTTGTCCCTGTAGGCCCGAAGAAGCTCCGACACGAAACTGGCTTGCTCCGGTTCGGCAAACATTTTCTGAAAGCCGTTTTCAGCTCTGCAAAGACAACGAAAACATGCATGTTCAGTTTTGGTCTCGAGTGAGCGGGATTCAAAACAGGTATGCAGGATTTATGAGCTGAATCTCCTACTGGACAATTAAAACAGGGGCTTCAATCTTCGACTGGAGCTCCAGGATCTGCTCGACGCTGAGACGCACCACATTTTTCTGAGAGCAGGAAAAATATCCAAACAAAGTGTAAATGCCGTTCACGAGATGCGCGCGACGCCTCGGGGAGAAACGGTGCCGTCGAGCAGGAACTCACCAGATTAATGCGAAAGTCCCTGGAGAACACGACTCCTGCAGGAGGGAAAAGACTTCAAGCGTGAGCAGGAAAACGGAAAACTCGGGGAGCCAGCCGGCTTTTTTCTTTCTTTCAGAGAGAGCGGCGCCTCTTCGACGCGCACGAGATCATCACGTACCTCCTTCGACTTGAACCGCGCCTCGCTCCAGCAGGATTTTCGCAGACTTTTCCGACAGACTCCGGTTCACGCTCAACAACCTGCGAGCGGCAACGGCAGAGTTACAGCGGGAGCCAGAGAGCTCGGCGTCACTTCGGAAACGGCTGAACGACGGAGCGGCGCCACCTCTCCAAGGCCTTCTCGGAAGTGTACACTCGCCGCTTGTCGTCCTCCGTGCGCTTCTCATACTGGAGCATCTCGTCCAGGCCCTGCCGCATCACTCGGTGCAACTCTTTCTGCGAGAAGACACACGCGAGGCGAGTTACGAGCGAAGCAAGTCGACACTTCGGAGAAGAGCGGACTTTGACAACGCGGCTTGCCGTGAAACATCGCCGAGGGGGCGTAACGCAATGACAAAAAGCGAATCTGTCGCACAGGCCCGAAGGACAAAGCCAATTCAAGCCAAGTCGATTACGCTGGCGGCCAGGAGCGTTTCTGAAATGTGACGTCTTCCCAAATGTCAGACCACGACGCATCTTTTCATCTTCTCACCATCTAAAATTCATCAGACGACGTCACAAAGTCATAAAACCTTTTAGTGGGGATCAGAAATAAATGAGCCGGAGGTCAGCGGGGAGACGGCTCTCGCGGAAGGGGGCAGTTTGATCATCCAGAGGCAAAAAATACGCATCAAAAATTCACAGCACGCGCTCCAAGAAGCGAGGCAGCGTCTCCGCTTCAGACACACAGTTGAGAGGAGGATCTCTAACCGAGATGGTGCAAATGCAGTTAATTTACGGGCCGTATTGAAGGACCATCTTTCGACGTGGGAAAAAAGAACTTTTTGTCGCCTGTGACTCCAATTGTTGACAACAATTTCTGATATTTTCACAAATGTGTGGTGTTGCTGCAGAACTCCTGCTGTGAGACTTTTTGCTTGTGAACAAAAAATGCCGACAGGCTGAAAAGAAAAAATGAAAGAAGTCATTACATTGTCCATCAAAGTTCGAAAATTGGTGAAGAGAGAAGAAAGGACAAAATATCGAACATCAAGTCAAAGCGTTTGGAGCCAAATTCTGTCAAAGAATCGTCGAAGCCGATTGGTGCAGTGGAGGGAGAAGCTGAATGAAGTTCCCCACAAAGTTCCTCCCACTTGATTGTGTCCGTGCGAAAGTGAATGATTCACTCGGGGCTTTTAGACAGATTAGTTTCGAACAAAAGGAGCCTCAGACGGCCGGCTGCCGACACAGGTGGACTTTCGCTTCTTGTTCAGCGATAACGGGATTCTGTTCTTTTCTTTTTCACTTCACTCTGAAGCTTTTAACATCGTCTTTAATCCCCGATGGACCTTTTTTTAGCGGAGCAGAAAGACGATTTCTGCTGTTCTCACCGAAGGAGCCAAAAAGGCTTTAGTTCAGTACCAAAAAGTCAAGATCGCTTTCGGGGAGTCCGATAACTAAGCTTACAGGCACTTATTGGCAGTTTGAATATGAAGTGAGCACGTCGATCGTAATCGGGGTAAAGTGCAGAGCAATTGGTGATACTTGGTACAACATCAAGAGCCCATCACTTGCAAAAAAAACCCCCAAAGTGTTCTTCATCAAAAAACTGATGAGGAGCCAAATTATGATGAAATCAAATCAAATCAAATAAAAATAAATAAGTAAATAAAAATAAAAATAAAACAAAACAAAAAAACGAAATAAAATAAAATAAAATACAATAAAACAAAACAAAACAAAACAAAACAAAACAAAACAAAACAAAACAAAACAAAACAAAACAAAACAAATCAAATCAAATCAAATCAAATCAAATCAAAATAAAATAAAATAAAATAAAATAAAATAAAATAAAATAAAATAAAATAAAATAAAATAAAATAAAATAAAATA
>JASSRZ010000992.1:0-11262 GCA_032164315.1 Malacoctenus gilli
ACACACACACACACACACACACACACACACACACACACACACACACACACACACACACACACACACACACTCCTTAAATCAGATTAGATGTAAGTGATCTGTTAGAACAGAGGCATAAGACAGACATAAAGATGGAAAACCCAAAGAAAATGATGCACACCAAACAAAAAGTCATTTGTATTGATCTGTTACTAATGACCAGAGAAAGAAAGAGACAGAGGGCAGAAAACAGCTGTTGTCCTTTGCCTCCCTGCAACCCATTATTGTCGGGCCCACTCCAAATTTCACCACACTCTGTTTATTTGGAAACTTTATGTATTTTCTTTTTTCCATTGAGGCATCATCCACAAGGAATTCACATTCCAAATCATTGGGATTCATGTTTTTTTTTTTTTTTTTTTGTGAATTAAAAGAACATCAAATGAGGGTTACACACTGGGCTTGTTCTCTCTAGTTGATCCAGTATATCTTTGTATATTGTAGTGAATTAATTTTTGAGATAAGAGTGATAAATTACAACATCAACAAAGAATTGTCATTTGTGTGAGCCACCACTGGGCGTAGGTGTGTTAAATTCCTGGAGGCTCTCTGCTCTGAGATTAAAATTATTGGAGTTAGGAAATAACTATGTCATTGTCTGCATTTATCAATGTGACATGTCTCTAATTGTCTATATTACATTAATCTCCCTTCTTTTATATTAGTGATATTACGCCGTGAAAGAAAGAATCGTGTGATTTACCTTTGCTGATTCCGATGTAAAGACAGACGCAAGCCAGATAAAATTAAGCTTGAAGTCCATCTGGGCTTAATTTCTTTGTATTCAGAAGTAACAATGCTTGTTGCATCATTGTATCTGTTTTCAAGTGTCTTGTTATGCAACTTCACCAAACTTTCCATATTATTTGCATTTTCCTGTACATCAATCAGTCCAGCCTGAAAGTTAAGGTAAGACAACATATTGTTCATGTCAGTCAGTTCCAATGTACACATTTTTATACCTTTATGTGTTCTGTTTTTGTTTGTTAGGTCAATTACATTTACATTAAAATTTAATGAAATGGTTTAGTGTCTCCGCCTTTAAATGTACGATATTGATGACATTTCTGTGTCACTCTGGTAACATTCATGAGTTACATAAACTACATCAGACAAGATGATGAGGGAATTCAGTTTTGTCCACACCAGAAATACAAAAGAATTGTCTTTTTTGCCAATACATCCAGCCCAATTAGTATTCAATACTGAACCCTATCTGCTGATGAGAAAGAGGTGCATAGCAGGCTTGTTCTCCCTTTTTGTTTCTCGTGTTCAGTTACTTTTTGGCTCATTAGCGCCACCCACTGAGAAAAAGTGACCATTCAAAGTGTCCAACCAATGGAGGCACGTTCATTTTCTGTGCGCATTTCTGTGCGCATTTCGATTTGTTATGAGAAAAACCAAGGTCCATGGTGCTTATTCTTGAAACTTTGGTCATTCTTTTTGAGAAGCGCTGAGTCTTGCAAATAGATCATTAACTTGATTATTGCAAGAGTGGAAAGAGCTTTTATTAATCTTGATTGTAAGTAGATGTTTGCAGGTCATCGCCCATTATTATGTGTAATATCAACGGACTCAATAAGAACAGCTACAACAATGAATATATACAGTGGAGGAAATAATAATTTGATCCCTCACTGATTTTGTGTGTTCACCCACTGACAACGAAATGAACAGTCTGTAATTTTAATGGTAGGTTTATCTTAATCGTGAGAAACAGAATATTATAAAGAAAATCCAGAAAATCACATGAAACAAAAGTTTGAAATTATTTAGTAATTCATCAAGTGAAATAAGTATTTGACCTCTATCAAAACATGACTTAATTCTTGGTGGAGATACCCTTGTCGGCAAATACGGAGATCAGACATTTCTTATAATTGATGACATAGTTTGTACACATTTCAGGAGAAATTTTGGACCATTCCTTGCAGATTATCTCTAAATCCTTGAGGTTTCGAGGCTGTCACTTGCCAACTTGAAGCTTCAGCTCCCTCCACAGATTTTCTATGGGATTTAGGTCCTGAGACTGGCTAGGCGATGCCATGACCTTAATGTACTTCTTTTTGGGCCACTCCTTTGTTGCCTTGGCTGTATGTTGTGGGCCGTTGTCATGTTTGAAGACCCATCCACGACCCATTTTAAGTTGTTTTGCTGAGAGAAGAAGGTTGCCACCCAGGATCTTGAAGTGCATGGGCCCAACCATATTTCCCTTGATATAATGAAGTTGACCAGTCCCCTTTAGAGAGAAACGCCCCCAAAGAATCATGCTTCCACCTTCATGCTTAATGATGGGGATGGTGTTCTTGGGGTAAAATTCTTCATTCTTCTTCCTCCAAACACGGTGAGTCAAATTGAGTCCAAAGAGCTCAATTCTGGTCTCATCTGACCACATCACCTTCTCCCAGTCACTCTCTGAATCATTCAGGTGATGGCAAACTTTAGACAGGTCTGGATATGTGCCTTCTTAAGCAGGGGCAACTTATGGGCACTGCAGGATATTAACCATTACGTGGTCGTGTGTTGCCAATTGTTTTTGTAGTGGCTGTGGTCCCAGCTGCTTTGAGGTAGTAAGGTCCTTCCATGTAATTCTGGGCTTTCACCTTTCTTATGATCAATGATAGTCCATGAGGTGAAATCTTACGTGGAGCCTCACACCGAGGGAGATTGACAGTCGTACTGTGTTTTCTCCATTTTCCTATTATTGCCCCAACAGTTATCTCCTTTTCTCAGTGTCTTTCCAATGGTCGTGTAGCCCATTCCAGCCTTGTACAGGTCCATAATCTTGTCCCTGATGTCTTTAGAAAGCTCATTGGTCTTGCCCATGATGTCGAAGTTGGTTTCTGACTCATTCTGTGGACAGGTTTCTTTTCTTTACAGTTAACAAGTTGAGACAGGTGTCTTTCATACAGGTAATGATTGTTGAGATGAGGAAAACTTTCTGAAAGTAAAAGTACTAGTTTATGGGAGCCTGAATTTTTTTATGGTTGGTAGGGGTCAAATACTTATTTGACTCAATCAAGTGCAAGTACTTTTTAAAAATGTGTTTTCATGAATTTTCTTTTAGATATTCTGTCTAACTGTTGAAATAAACCTACCATTAAGACTATAGATGATTAATTTCTTTCCAAGTGGGCAAACTTACAAAATCAGTAAAAGATCATAAATTATTCCATCCGCTGTATTTTGTGCTTGCAAAGAAGATGATCAGGGGGAAGTAATTTGGTAAGTGATTTTGAGGTAAAAAGTACGAGGAATATTTTGTAAGAGTTCCTTTTATAATTGAATTAAACTGATAATTAACAGAACGGATAAGTGACTTTGGAAATATCTGTCGAGTCGTGATTTGTGTAATTATACCCAAATAACAGGAGCAGCTCTCAAGCAGTGTAGTGGCTCTTAGAAGAGCCTTTATTGAAATTTCGGAAGCAGCAAGGTTTACGCTCTCTCTCCGCGGATGCGTCGGGCCAGCTGGATGTCTTTGGGCATGATGGTGACCCTCTTGGCGTGGATAGCGCACAGGTTGGTGTCCTCGAAAAGCCCCACGAGGTAGGCCTCGCTGGCCTCCTGCAGAGCCATGACAGCCGAGCTCTGGAAGCGCAGGTCGGTCTTGAAGTCCTGAGCAATCTCTCTGACAAGCCGCTGGAAGGGCAGCTTTCGGATGAGCAGCTCGGTGGATTTCTGGTAGCGGCGGATTTCTCGGAGAGCCACGGTGCCGGGCCTGTAACGGTGAGGCTTCTTGACGCCGCCGGTGGCCGGGGCGCTCTTGCGGGCGGCCTTGGTGGCCAGCTGCTTCCTGGGCGCTTTGCCTCCGGTAGACTTACGGGCGGTCTGCTTGGTTCTTGCCATTTCTGCTTCTTTGTGAGTACGAGAGAAGAGTAACTATATATGAGGGAGAATCTCCGCTCTTAAACAGTGGGAGAAGCGCTGGATGATGACGTCATTGTTTCCGATTGACCAGTGGCGTGAGCATGAGACCACCCCTTCTTTGATTGTGACTGTGTGATTGGGCGATTTACGTGGCGTTAAAGTGCCCGCCTAAGCTGCGGGTAGAGCGCTGTGTCGTTGGTCCGCGTCGGGCTGTCCTGTGGTCCTGACAGGCAGACTGAGCCTGAAATCGTGATGGTAGGCGTAGCTGTGTTTTCCTGTCGTGCCTGAGCTCCTGTGATACAAAAAGGGAGACACAGCGCATTTGTCATGCTGTGGTATGTTATCGAATCAAACATTTTGGAAACTCCGTTACAATGATTGTAGACACTGAACTCAAATGTTTAGGTGCAGGATCATTACTGTGTTAAAAAAATGTTCGAGTGTTGGGAGAGCACAGTATTGTGTATTGAAATTCCAAAGGCATTCCATGTCTTTTTTGTCAAAGTGGAGAATAAAAACGTTTATTTTGGGAAAATAAGCTTTTTTTTTTTTTTTTTTTTTTTTTTACAGTTGTTTGATAAAGTTTGAACATTGTAGGGACAGTCAACACACTGATGAATGCAAACTGCAGAGTGCAACCGTTTATTTTCCTGACGTTTTACATTTTGAAATTGTCGGATGAAAACGTGCTGTTATTGCTCAATAATATGTACACTTTGAAAAATGAAAATAACAGCAAAATAACATACAAATAACAATTATTATTTTATTATCATTATTATCAGTAATAATAATAATAATAATAATAATAATAATAATAATAATAATAATAATACAAAGGTACACCAGTACACACAAAAGCACACTAAGGTATTTTGAGCAAACCAGAAAAATCTGATGTTAGCTTCTGTATGGAATAATAAGAGTATAATTGTGGACACAAAAATATTATAAACTATATAAAAGTGTCATGTTGTGGCCATCCAAATGAGGTCAATTCATACCGCACAATTGCACCGAAGGCCTTCACTGATGAAACTCACTGCAGCTATCAGACTTTTCCTTGAAAGCAAAGGCAACCGTCTCCAAACCAATAAGCCAATCACAGATAGGGGACAGCACAGCTACATCTGCATATAGTCAGTACTAATTAACACTCGGAGGAGTCCCAGTCTGCTGTCGAGTATTCCCCCAAGGTGTTAACGGCCCCCTTTGAAATGTAAACACCAAAGAGGTAAGGCCCCCCCTCCCCCCTCACACACAGGACAGTTTGTTTTCTGTTCAAGCTGCCTCCCTTTGTGTTGTAAAGGAGCTAGTAACTTACTGAATTTCTGTGGGGATAAATAGAGCAGGCACAGCACACAGACTCAGAATTCACCCAGACTTCACCATGGCACAACCAAGGCGACCAAGAAGGATGAACGCGCAGGAGGCTTTAGCCATGCTTCAGAGCATGTCAGATTGCGAGTCTGATGGTGGAACTGTTGGAGACGTCGCATTTCAGAATGGTAACAGCGCAACCGATTCTTCAAGTGAAGAGGATGATTCTGAAGAGAATGCGACTGCTTTTGCACCAGTAAATCCTCCCCTCCAAAGACGCACCAGGAGCCGAGAGGTCAATTATGTTATTATGAGGGGGACAGTTCAAATACTGAGGCTACATCAGATGAAGAGGAAGACACAGTGCATGGCAACCCCCCTCCTTGCAAAAAACAAAAAAATGCTGATGTTGGCACAATGCCTGGATCCACAGAGAAGGCGAAAGATGGCACTGATTGGTCCCACTGGAAAGTTGGAGACTTCACTGTTCCTGAAACCCCACAGACTGCTTTCAACGGATCTGGAGGGCCAACAGAGTCTGCGAAACGCAAAATCACAAGTCGCCTTCGCAGCTTCCTGTGTTTGCTGGATATGGACATGTTGCTGACCATCAGACACTGCACAGTCCACGAGGGCCGCAGAACAAACCCCAGCTGGCAGATGAGTGTCCACGAGCTGATGCCTTTCCTCGCAATCCTTTTTCGAAGGGCTGCCATGGGTTACATTGGTCCCATGCGACAAATGTGGGCCAATGAATTCGGAAACCCAGATATCAAACCCATAATGCCTCATAACCGCTTTTTTGAAATAAGGTAGTACCTTCGTTTTGACAACAAGGACACCCGCAAGGAACGCATACACAATGACAAATTTGCAGCAGTTTCAGACATCTGGAAGCGGTTTGTTCAGAACTGTGTGTCGTCCTACAGTCCAGGACAGCATGTTACTGTGGATGAGCAGCTGTTTCCATCAAAGGTTCGGTGCCCCTTTTTGCAGTACATTGCATCCAAGCCTGACAAGTTTGGAATCAAGTTTTGGATTGCAGCAGATCTGGACACAAAATGCATGTGTAATGCTATCCCTTACTTGGGAAAAGATCCCACTCGTCCAAAAGGATAGAGGTTGTCAGAGAACGTTCTGAAGTTGATGGAACCATTTTTGGACCAGGGAAGGACTGTAGATATGGACAATTTCTTCACCTCTCTGTCTTTGGCTAACAGGCTCCTTCAGCGAAATACAACTCTGCTTGGCACCATCAGCAAAATCCGTCGGGAGCTACCAGCAACTGCAAAGGAAACCTCGGGCGCCAGTTGCACTCCACACAGGTGTTCAAATCTGGAAATGCCTTGCTGACAGTGTATGCGACAAAAAAGCCAAAATCTGTCTGTCTTCTGAGTACCATGCATCAGAAAGTGGAAATTGTGGACATTCCAAAACAAAAACCAAACACTGTTGTTGATTACAATCATCTCAAATGCGGTGTTGATATTATGGACCAGAAACTGCGTAACTACTCTGTGCGTACAGAAACACGGAGGTGGCCCATGGCTGTGTCTTATAACCTGCTTGACTGTGCTGCCACAAATGCACATGTTTGGTACACAGCGTGTACAGGATCCAAAGAAAGTTGTCGATTGTTCATGCTGGAGCTTTCAGAGGAACTCAAAAACAGGCTCCTGCAGGAAAAGACACAGGAGGAAGAGCGCAAACAGCTACATCGTGAGATGAGAGTTTCCCAGCAGAAAAAGACTCAATGTCAAGTGCGCATACTCTGCAATAAAAACAGAAGTACTGAACGTTGTGTCCACTGCTGCAAATTTGCCTTTGGCAAATGTAGGAAAGGCTCACCTTGGGAATGTGGAAACTGTTAGATGGGACAATTGTATTTTTCCAGTTTTCCACTTTATATTTAACACTTTAACAGATGTAGACTGCTTTTCTTTATGTGAAATAAAAAAAAATCTTTCTGAAGTTATACCTTCTGTCTGTTGATTTATAAAATTGTGCTGTTTGGGGTGCTAATTTCAGTCCTAAGTCCTCTGACATTTTGATATTAGCAGAGTAAATTTCCAATGTATTGGTATGCAACCTACAACAAAATTCCCATTCATATTCATGAAGGATTTCATTAGAAATATTTCTGATACAAGTATGCCCTTCCTAGTTTGACAAGCCATTATATCTAAAGTATATTAAATTTCAATAAAACTCAGAAAACAAAGTTAAAAACTCATGTGTTCATCTCTCCCCGAAGTAAACTTATTCATTCACCTCAGCACAATAGGTCAAGCTGCATCCAACAGGATTGGTCGATGCACCTCTTTACAAATGCAAGAACTGGTTTGGTAATTTCAGCTCAACCCCTCTTGGTTGAGCTCCGTTTGCAACAATGGAGACAACTGAGTGGAATTCACAAGTTTTGCAAGGTGAGGGGACGGCAACAGAAACGAAAAATCTTGGGAGTGTCAAGGCGCACTGCTTAGTACTCTGCATTCTTCGCTGTTAAATGTATTGGAAGCTGAAATGCCTGAACCTTCGAAGACTGCGCCCAAGAAGGGTTCAAAGAAAGCCGTTAGCAAGACTGCCGGCAAAGGAGGCAAGAAGAGGAAGAGGACCAGGAAAGAGAGCTACACAATCTACGTGTACAAGGCGCTCAAGCTGGTGCACCCCGACACCGGTATTTCCTCCAAGGCCATGAGCATCATGAATTCGTTCGTCAACGACATCTTTGTGCGCATTGCCTCAGAGGCGTCTCGTCTGGCTCACTACAATAAGCGCTCCACCATCACTTCCAGGGAGATCCAGACTGCCGTGCGTCTTCTGCTGCCTGGTGAGCTGGCCAAGCACGCCGTGTCTGAGGGCACTAAGGCTGTCACCAAGTACACTAGTTCCAAGTAAATTTACTCTCAGCCTTCCTGAAACCAAACGGTCCTTCTGAGAGCCACCCATTGACTCCTAAAGTCAAGTTAATCCTAACGCATGAAGTTGCCAATATTAAAGCTTTGCAGGGGGGCACTGTCATCACTAAACTTTCCTGTAATTCAAGATGTGGGATCTATCCTGTTTTCAATTTATGATCACCCAAAGGAATTGCCTGCAACTGCCAGGAAGGGATAAAAGTAACTTTCACTTGCCTTTAACCAGCATCACTTGTACCTTGTGTTGTCTGTACTCAACCAAGGGTAACTGGGAAAGAATCACTGAAGCTATTACTTTTAAATTGGCTCTCACTCCGGTCAACCATTGTCTCTCCAAGCACAGCCATCCAAACATCCATAGTGACCTACAATAACTTAAGGCTTAAAAGATAGTGTTTCAGATACCAATTTAGGGATTTTGTCTGAATTGAAGCCCCTTGCTGAGTTTCACAGCAGTGGTGGCACCGTTTAGGTTTGGTTGTGTTTTGAAATTGACTCTACTGTGCTTTACCTTTTGCTACTAGTTTTTCTACACCCCTCCCTCCACAGCATCATGCCCTGTGGAGTTTTGCAGCCTTCAAAGGAATATCATATATAGGCTAAACCTAACAAAGCTAAAAGTCACACTGCCACACAACCAAACAGAGCCAGACATGGCACAAAGCTATAATCTGTCAGAATATCAGGATTTAAAGATGTGTAAAATGTACAATAAAGGCAATGAATAAGACTATGCTTCTAAATTTAGGTTCTACAATTTCCAAATGAACTTTCTGACACAAAGATCATTCAGGTATCACAGGTCTCTCCTTTTTTAATCATAAAATTTAATTTTTAGTCTATACCTTTTTTTTGGAGGGGGGGGGGGGGGCTTACGGGTTTGATTGGTACAGCAAATCCCAGGAGTATACACCAGTTTTGCACCAAGTTTCCAGGCGTTAATAATTACATAGAAACCGTTTTAAGCTTCACTGAAAACAAATCTAGCATATATAGAAAACAAACCCTTAATTTTATGAGGGGGGAGGAATGACGGAAGTCTGTAGAATCACATTTCCTCATGGTGCACTTTTTGTTTCAAAAAAGCAAAAACATCCTAAGGAGTGTTGTCTGAACTGCTGTAGTATTGACAAACATGGCAGCGAACGCCGATCCGACGCGTTCTTTGAAAAGTCGTTCTGGCCGCCACATCGGCTAGAACGAGGAGACTGTAGTTTCGATAAATCAGTTTAATCGCCACAGTGATGGTTTTCGGATACCTATAATAGCTTATCTCCTTTATCCCTGGAGTATTATTTAGCGAGATCTTAAAGCTGACGTCAGACGCCTGCTCGAGTTCATCTGTGTGTTTGCTTCTTCAACGTTAACCCAGTTTTCACATATATTATTGATAAACAAACGTTTATTTTCACTTAGTGTCTCTGAATAAACGTCTGTGTGATGTGGATCACTTGTTTTTACAATGGTTTAAAATATTTGAAACATTTTAGAAGAGGAAATAGTTGGAAAAGGCGCCGCGCGGCGCTGAACTGAGCGGTGACTCGGCGACTTTTTGAGGCTCCAGGAACAAAGTGCAAAGAGACTGGAAGCTGAAGCTGAGCTGAACATGAAGACACAGCAGTTCGCCGTGGGATCCCTTATTGTCAGCCTGCACAGGTGCTCCAAAACACTTTTTAAGCTCTTTAGTCTCCGCACAGAAAGCACAAGTGGAGCTGTTCCGCCTGCACTCAGCAGCATGGCGCTGGGATTCACTCTCCACGGTTCTCATGCTGTGTTTAAGTCCCGCCTCCTGCTTGGACAGTCTCATCTGTGCTCGCGGTTTCTGGTTCATCCAAACTGAGGACAAAGTAGAAGATGGCTGAAGTTGCTCCCGCTGCCCCGGCTGCCGCCGCCGCCGCTACGGCTAAACCCAAAGCCGCCAAGAAGAAGTCTGCCCCGAAGAAGACCGGACCCAGCGTCGGCGACCTCATCCTCAAAGCTGTGGCCGCTTCCAAGGAGCGCAAAGGCGTGTCGCTGGCCGCTCTCAAGAAGGCTCTGGCTGCTGGAGGCTACGACGTAGAAAAGAACAGGGCTCGCATCAAGACCGTTATCAAGAGCCTGGTGGCGAAGGGCGCTCTGGTCCAGACCAAGGGCACCGGTGCCTCTGGCTCCTTCAAGGTGGCCAAGAAGGCCGAGCCTAAGGCCAAGAAGCCCGCAAAGAAAGCTCCTGCTAAGGTGAAGAAGCCTAAGGCTGCAGCCGCCAAGAAACCCGCTGCCAAGAAGCCCAAGGCTGCAGCAAAGAAGAGCGCAGCTGCCAAGAAGTCTCCCAGCAAGGCGAAGAAGCCCGCAGCGGCCAAGAAGGCGGCCACCAAGAGCCCCAAAAAGGCTGCAGCTAAGAAACCAGCCAAGAGCCCTAAGAAGGCGGCAGCAAAGAAGGCCCCGGCAGCCAAGAAAACCCCCGCAAAAAAGGTGGCAAAGCCCAAAGCCAAGAAGGCTGCAGCTAAGAAGAAGTGAGCTCTCACTTTCTAACATACTCCCCTCCAAAGGCTCTTCTAAGAGCCACCACTCATTCAGTAAAGAGAACTTTCTTTTCAGTTGCTTTCTGTAATATCTGAAATGACTCGATTTCTGAGGCAGTGGTTCTTCAGTCGCTGTTACCAAAAATTCAGTCAAGTGGAAATTGCAACTAAACTTTAACCTGTTGTACAACTATCTTTGGTAAAGAGGAGCCAACTTCTTGGATCAGGTATGCTGCTGTCAAATGGTCATTTCCATGTCACAAGATACGTCTATCAAATTGAATAAGTAAAGGCCTAAAAGTTATGAAAAAAGTGTCTGCAATCATTGTAACGGAGTTTCCAAAATGTTTGATTCGATAACATACCACAGCATGGGAAGTGCGCTGTGTCTCCCTTTTTGTATCACAGGAGCTTAGGCGCGACAGGAAAACCCCGCTGCGTCAACCATCATGACTTCGGCTCATTCCGACTGTCTGGAAAGGACAGTCCAAGGCGGACCAACCACACATGCAGCTGTCCACACAGCGCTCTACTCGCAGTTTAGGCGGGCACTTTAACGCCACGTAAATCGCCCAATCACACAGTCACAATCAAAGAAGGGGTGGTCTCATGCTCAC
>JASSRZ010000993.1:0-11260 GCA_032164315.1 Malacoctenus gilli
TGTGTGTGTGTGTGTGTGTGTGTGTGTGTGTGTGTGTGTGTGTGTGTGTGTGTGTGTGTGTGTGTGTGTGTCAGCATTTCGATTTTCTCGCACCATCCTTCTCTTTTCTCGCTTGTTGTAAGAGGGGAGAGGAGAAGGAGGAGGCTAAGGAGGTGTCATTGTAGCTCCAGTTGCCTGCGGTGACAGTACAGCAGCTGCTCTCTCTCTCTCTCTCTCTCTGTCTCTCTCTGTCTCTCTCTGTCTCTCTCTCCCCCTCTGTCTCTCTCCCTCCTCATCACTCCAGATGAACCAAGCTCAGGGGAAATCATCACTATGTTTACTCCAACCCCCTTCTGTCCCATGCCACCTACCATTCCTGTCCCATAACCCCCTTCGTCCCTTCCACCAACACCCCTTCCCTGTAACCCATACCACAGATTTCCACCCTATGATGGTGGTTGTTGGACAGACGGACAGCAGCAACCCCCCCCCCCCCCCCCCGCGTTGATCCACTCTCTCTTGTAAATATGTGACAGCCCCTTGCATCTGAAGAAAAGAAGCAAGAGATCATGTGGGAGTGGGGTGGGGGGCTGGTACTTGCATTTGGCGATGATGTGAAGGGGGGGTGTGTGTAAAGGCCAGACAATTGGTGTTGAGGGATGCGCAAGAAAGGGATGGTGTGGGAAGAAAGAGGCCTTGAGAGGGCGATCAATGCGATGTTCACCTGCCGTCCACCTCCCCAATTTAAAGAGAAGGAGCTCTAACGATTTCCCCCCCACGGCCGGCGCCTCTCAACTGATGGGGCCCGGGAGGAGGAGTGAGGTGCGGAGAAAAGTAGAAAAATTAGGCTTAACCACAGCAATGCATATAGATGGGAGTGAGGCTGACAGAAAAATTAGCGCTAATGGCCCGAATGCATATAGTTAACACAGAGGCAAATGCAAAAAAATGGCTTTTAATGTGTGTGGGTGGGGAAAGAAGTGGGGCACAAGGAGGCTTTTTACCGCAGGACAGCTTCCAAATAGGAGCAAAATCACTAGACAATTAGGAGTTAATGCTGAAATGCATACAGAGGGAGAAATTTGGCTTTAATCCGTGAGCGTATGTAGTAAAGGAGCAGTGAATGTTCTTTGTGTACCATTAAAAACAAATAGGTGCAGGACAATGGATGACCAGAGGAAATAAGTCTTTCTGTCATTACCTTAAATGCAAATACACTGCAGCTGGAAAAAACAGCAAGTTATTTATGTTTGCATATGCACGCAAACAGGCAAACTGTGTAGCAAAATTTCATCAAAAATACTTCGAAACAAAACAATTTTTTTTTTTACATTATTAAAATCGGTGTAAACAGAAAATGCTCATTAGTACCAAAACTTGTCTGTCTAAATTTATGAGGACTTCTGGTAAATTGGTGGATTAGAGAGGGGTTTTGTGTTGGCGTACGGCCACTAGTGGCAGCATCGAGCAAATCTATCGCATCTTCCGCAGCACTTGGAGATATTAGGCATTTTGGTAAACCTGAAAAACCCGAGAGAAAATTTCCAAAAGGCTGCCGGAGAATTAGAAAAGCTCATTTGTCCGAGTTAAGCATGAGATAATTTCTACTCTTTGCTTTGTGAGTGAACTCACTTGGGGGGGGGGGGGGGATCTTTCACAGGTACACGTCTGTTCTCAGTTGTCATCGATGGGCAAACCTAAATTTGCGCATCTCCGCTTTTCACCACCGACGTGCCCACGTGCTGCTATGAGCTAATTGAATGTTCATGTCTGATGACTTGTAAAATCTCAGGTAATGTATCGCAGGACCTCTACAATAAGAGAGTCATTTCCAAGTAATGTGTTATTTTTGAAAGAAGTAATGAAAAGCTGCAATATCATGAGTTTAACAACCATGCTTTGCTTGAACGGTTGCTGAGACATTTCTAAGAGATCTCTGCTGCTGCTGCAATTCAGTTCAAAGCCTAACGGTCCGTCTCCATGTCGTCTGTCAATGAGGGATTTAGCACAATGGTGTGACCGTCTAAGTCAGTGCTCCTCTACCCTGTTAGATGTCAATATGTCTGTGTAGAAATGTCAGCCGACTAATTCCTGGCCATTTCTCAGACCTGGCGGCCCCAGTGATTCAGAATTAGAATTGACTGTGTGTCATTGTCATAATATCAAAGGTACAATAAGACGTACTGATATCTCTGCCTGTGCCTCAGTCCAAGTCTGACACATGTGACTATTCATGTTGCTGCTCCTCTGCCCCAGCCTGTCAGCCCTGTCAATATGATTATTCCTCCCACTAATTGAAGTCATATTGAAGCAGGAGGAGGAGGAAGGGCAAGGTGAAGCCTCACTCACAAGCGACTGGAACGTGCCGCTACGAGAGGTCCAGCTGGTCGTCTGCCAGAGGCCAGCACATGTTCGTGGACAGGGCCCCAACTGCTATTGTACACTTGAACCAGGTCATCAGCATGATTGGAAGGAGCTTGGTGAGAAAGATATCAATGCACATGTGACGTGACTCCAATATACAACACAGTTGCTCCCCATTGCTTCTCCTGCATAACAGCAAAGACAGACTTTCTGCTCCTGTTGATGTGCACACAGTGCAGGTGACCTGGGGGCAAAACTTTGGGCAATAATTTTAAGGGAAAAAATTCCAAGTAACCAGTCAAGGTTATTTTAGTTGTAGCTTTTTTATCAGTTCTAGATTTTATTGTGTTTTACTTTTTAATCGATTAGTTTTAGTAAATTTTTTGAAGCAGAATTTTTCTTGTCATTTTTTTCTAAAAGGTAAAAATGCCAAATCATCTATTGGTATCCCTACAAATTTTAGAGTTTTTTTTAAAGCATGAATTCAAGTGGCAAATAGGAAGAAAAAAAAATACATCACCGGTTAGGTTCCTCCCAAATTCAGCCGAAGCCAATTAACCAGCTTCCAGTGATCAGATCTTGACCATGTAACATCACAAAGCCCGAGGAGCCTCACAGCGCACCCAGTATGGATCACCCAGCATCCCCTGGATGCATCAGATGTTATGCCATGAGTTGCCAGAGGCTGAGAAGCTTTCAATTGAGGTGTTACCTTGACCGCTGAAGGTGGACATTAGCTGCTTTTGCTTGGCTCAGAAAAGTAAAGGCTGGTTTCAGACTACTTGCAGGATTATAATCACTGTTTCACTGCTGCTAGGTTTTAAACAGACAATCCACTTGTAGTTACTTTTTTGTTAAATTCAGTTAACTAACTTTTCAGTTCAACGTTTTTTGGATGGGGAGTGGGGACTTCTTGGCAAAAAATAACCCCATAATGATCTTGCCAATCACATAATGTGTGGTATTGTAGAAAGAAGGAGATGTTGTCACAGCGACTGAATGAGTTGAAGCTCAGTGTCACAAATGTATAGTCACTTCAAAAACACATGTCAAGCAGGTTACTGCAGCAGTCGGGCTGACTGAACACACTCTCATCAACTGGGTCAGTCCTCTGGCTTGTTTCACTGGAAAAATTGTGCTTCGAGTAAGTCAGGTCAACTTTAGTTGTATTGCTATTTGGTTTTCTCTACAAGATCCAGAAAGGAATGTGTTCAGACTTAAATTTCCACAAACACCTCTAGGATGAGCTGGTTAACAAATGGAGCTTCCTTCATTTCAAAAGTAGAAGCCTGATTATGGTGAACTTGGTTTGAGGGCTGTAAGCAGGTTAGCTGTTAGCTTTCAGGGCAACTCTCTCAGTCTGATGATGTGTTTGCTGCTGACCTTTAAACAACTCTGTTCCATCATCCTTTGCTTCTCCCACAGATGCGCACAGTGAGTGAAAACACACACGCGCGTGCGCACACACACACACTCACACACACACGCACACGCACACACACACACACACGCGCGCGCGCGCGCACACACGCACACACACACGCACCACGCATGTGCTCTGAAGATGAGGGAATATACAGAGTACATATAAAAATGTGAACACACACAAACATAACAAGTCTCTCGCTCTCTTTCGCAAACACACGTACACACGCACGCACGCACCAACGCACACACAGAGGCATCACTGTCTGAGGTTTGGTGGTAATGAGGCCTGTCATCCTTCCACAAAGCCTCTCTCTCTTCCTTTCTCCCTTCTTCTTTCTTTCTTTCTTTCTTTCTTATTGATCTACTAACAGATCCCCAATATAACAACTAGCAGTCGCTGTGGGAGCCTCCTCGTCCTCCTTCCGTTCCTCCTCCTTCTCCTCCCCCTTCTCCTTCCCAACACACATCCCTCTGGACCATTTAAAAAGCGAACCACCACTTTCTCTCTCTCTTGCTGCGCACTGTCTCTTTCCCTCTGTGTCTCTCTATCGCTTTGTGTTTTGCTCCTCCATCCTGTGAAGACCCTAACTCTTTGCCCTCCATCTTCGCCAGCTGCTGCTGCTTGGCCGGGTTTAACACAATCTTGTTATCGTGGCTGACAAACACGGGGAGGGAGGCGGTGCGCGTTTAAGGCGGTAGTTTGTCGATGTGTCCGTCATCTCACCTGGTGGTCATTTGGACAAAAATAGAATAAAGAATAAAGTGAGAAAACATCGGCCGCAGCTGAGATGTTCCAGAGTAGAGATGAACGGATCACACCAGGACTCCCCTCTTCTTTTAAATGCTCATCTACACAAGCTCACACTCTTACTTACAAAGGTGAGAAGAGACCCTTTGTTCTTCGGTCACACTTCTTTCCCTCAATCATGAGTGTAAAAAAAGGACTCTGGTCTGCGATGCATCTTGCTGTCTATTACTCTGACACCTGCTCGAATGCAACCATGAAGTTGTTCTATGTGCTGGGACCATTGAATGGGGTTCTCTGTCAGGTTGTCTTCCTCACTGTGTCTTCTGCACATACATGCCGCTGTATTTCTGCGTGTTGCTGCGCTGTGTCGTGTCAGACTCAATCATTTTTACTGAGGTTCAAGTTTTTAGTAGGGGGGGAAGATCCTCCATAGTCTGGATGTCAGCACTTGCCAAAAGAAATAGACTCATGGAACTTTGACAACAAAAAATGTAGCAACAAAAGAGATAAACTACAATCATAAAAACAGATCTGAGAAGGGGAGCCACTGTTTTTTAACCTCTATAGTTGATAAAGGCCGTTTCTATTATTAGCGACCGCTGTAAATAGAACTGAGTTGGTGCAAAGCTATTGGAGCACTCCAACAGTGACTATGAAGACAATGGAATAGTAATCGTCAACATGACAACAATGGCTCGTGCTAAACAGACAGAGTGAGAGCCAGAAGGTCAACAGCTGGTTTCTTTTGCGATACCAGTAACGCGTTCTTCCCACCTGGGCTCCAGAACCCTTGTGGCGGGGAGATGGAAATCACATCGGATGGGACTTCCCCAGAACAAAATCAAAATAAGACAGTCTTGAATCAGACTATCAAAACTTCCCATTGCTTTAAGGGCCTGCCTTTGTTTGTGGGTGTTTGTGTGTGGCTTGACCATCCAGTGCGCCATCAAATCAGAGGTTGGAAGGGAGGTCTGCTGCCTTTTAGAGAGGCATTTCAAACTCTGGGTGTGTTGTTTATCTGGTTTTCCATTACAACCCTTCTCTTTTGATTTTGTACACAGGTCAACCTTCTTCCTACCCACAGGTAATGCAGAAAACTACACAGCTGTCACAAGTCATCTCTAACATCTTGAACGTCGATGGCAGTTTCAACTTGAGCAGCCTCTGCGGTGATGTATGAGCCTCCAGCGCTGCAAGTCACCTTCAGCTGATTTCAAGCTGGCATGTAATAGTTAAATGATCCGCTGCGTCTGTGCACATGTGGAGATGTGACTTTTCAAAGAGGTGAGGGTCTGCGGCCGATGCCTCCTATCTTTTTCACCGTTTTCCGCCGACCTCCTGTCTTCCTCCAGAGATTTCAGCTCTGTTCTGACCTTTGTGTTCTGAGATGTTTTCCTCCCTGGTGTGTATGCGTGTCTGTTTATCTGTTTGTACCTGCGCGCGCGCGCGTGCGTGTGTGTGTGTGTGTGTTGTAGAACAAGGGAAAACAAATCACCCGCTGTAGTTCTCATTAGCAGCAGTTTTGTGTCAGTGCTGGGAAATCAGCTGTCAGCTCTCTGCAGCTTCACCTTTTACCCACAATAATTACACCATTTAACGGTAACACTCCTCAAATAGCAGCCAACAGGCCCACTACCAGTCTGAATGATTGACAGCACCACAAAAAGCTTAAGTGCAAGGAGTCTTCTGACCATCTGCTGAGGGTGTGTGATATTAATGCTGATTCACATGTCACGTTGTCATCTTCAATTAGTGCCACGTATGGTCACTGCCTTTTAGAGTGCTTTCACACTGGTTAGTGCAGACCAGAGTGTGCAGTGAGTGAGCACGCTCAGTTAGTTCAGTTCGCTTTCACACGACTTCTTTCTTTCTGCTCTAAGCTGCAGCAATGGGCCGCGACGGCACGTTTCCAGGACGACGGTAAGTGACGATGCTGTGACTTGCATGGTTTCTGGAGCGGAGAAGGAACTCATGACGGATTAAATACTTGAGAAAGAAGGATGTGGGGTTGTTGTGTTATTAAAAACTTTGTTCTGGTATTTGTACGTTTAAGTCTGCAAACGGTAGACAGTTACAATGGAGCACGGCAGCTTTTTCAGAGGGCTGTGCTCGACTGGACACTTCACAAGACAGTAAGAGGTGCAGATTAATCACAAAGTCTAAAACATTGATGTCCTTATCAAATGGAGATGCGACAGGCAGTTGATCTACAATTGGGTTTTAGTTAAAGAGCATTTATCTTGGATCGCATTCACATTTTCAGAAAGGGAGAGTGATCCTTTTTGAAGATGGCTTCCAGAGCAAATGAATCCAAAAAACCCTATCCAGTACTCCCCTCACTGTCTCTGTGAATGTGGGAAACATGACAACTAAAAGTTCTTTCCTTTTTGCACTGATATACCGATCTGATCCAAAACACTTGTCCCTGACTGCCACTTGATGGCATGAAGGTGTGTCAACCCTGACACTCCCCCCCTCTACATACAGACACTTGAGGTACAAGTCACGACGTCAGGTGCTGATTGTAGCATTATTTAACAGACACACCTGAAGCTGAGCTCCTGAGTATAAGTGCTCATTTGTGAAGACCAGATTGTGCGTTGAAACGAAACCCACCAGGACACTTGTCTTGTGGAAAGCTGCTAGTTAGAACAGAATCAAAAAATAAAAACACCATCAGTCAAATAATCATTAACATCATATCCAGTTGCTTTGCAGATGCCCCTTTATTTTTGGAAATTGAAGCTGTTGGCACTTTTTTCTGCTTATTTGACAGAAAAATAGAAAACAATTGATATGTTACAGATGGAAATCTCTACTTCAACCTCAAATACACAAAATAAGTTCAGTCATAAATTTGCTACATTATAATGCTACCGTGAAAAGGTTTGTCACGTTACAGGAAAACAAAACACAAGAGTGATGAAACGGCAACAGTCAAAAAGACTTCACTGAATTCATGGCAGCAGGCAACAGCATAAAAAAAACACAAACATAAATACATAAATAAATACAATTTTTTTTCGCATGTGCTATTTGTGCTACAGTGTGTTCTGGGTTTTATTTGCAAATGCACAGCAAACCTTTAGCTTCAGGGTTGTCACGGTGCGAATCATCATGGATGACACAGTGCTGGCATGGCGTTTTACACGTGCTGCAGAGTTTTGCACACACTTGGTCTGACGCTCAGCTGGGTGATGTGCAGGGGTTTGGACACATGAGCAAACGAAAACCCTCATGTGGGACATTTGGTGACATCAGTTGTCTCAAGTCTTCTTTTATCATCCAACTGCAGATTACATTGTGTGCTTTAAATTATGTCCATTATTCATTATTATTATGTAATATAATTATATTAAGTTCTCACTGTCACTTATGAGGCTTCTCCAATCCCAACTACTCGATCCAATGGCATTCTACTCTGGTCAGTATTCAAGCGATCCAAAAACTGATACTTCCTACCTACCTCCTCTGACGATAAGAGTTGTAAAGATGAGATCAACAGGTCAATTGACGAGTCGACACAGGGACCATATCTGAAGACCAGCGACAAAGAGCATGTTTTTCTTACCTCTGTCTATGAGATGAAAAGGCTACATAGATTAAATACATAGATAAAAATGGACCAAAATCAATTTGAGTGCAGCAGTGCCAAGATGGAAAACATCCTCATGTCCTCTATGTCATGTTTCTGTTTGTATGTTGTAACCTTGGCCAAAGCAACGTGAAACCGATGCTCGACGGGATCCTTCATGTGCTCATCTGCCCAAACCTTTATAACCCACTTACTTATAAAATGTTTGACTGCATAGGAAGAGTAACAAAATGTAGGTAAAAATGCTACGCTTTGCAAATGAGAAATTCACGAGGAGCTACCGAGTTTTGGGTGCAGGTTTGCATGATATGTTGAGTTTGACATCACAATGTTAGCCCTGTGTTAAAAAGCAAACGGGAAGCCACGAAAAAAACATTTTTCAGTCTACTTCTGTGTAAATCAGAGTGTACATTTTTCATTAATACCAATGTGGTCTCTAGAACTGTGGCATTGTTTATGTGCAATACTCAGAAATTTCCCAATCTATATGTCAAAAATGCTAAAGTTTCTTCTTGAGGAGAAATCCCTGGTATTTTGCCTGTTGCTGGTGCAACATCCTTCGGGTGCCGCCTTTAAAAGTCTAAGTGAACAAGAAGTTTTTTTGGTCTATTTGTTGAGGTTTATCAGTTTGGTGTCGCCCTCCAGAGGGCAGCAGAGAGCACCTGAAGCCACAGGTGATGTTCCAGGATATATAAATTCCCCTAAATCTTACCTGCACTGAACAATGTAGTTACTGGCTTCTCCATATTGCAACAACTGCATTGTATGCAGCAAGATGTTGATACGTTCAATGACATAGAATGCCATCAGCAGGCTTTGAAAGCACTGATCGCTTTCAGTATGATGTTGAATAGCATGTAAATTGATCAATCCTCAATGTGCAACTAAATAAAACGGCACTAGAAAAAGAGATAACCTTTTCGTTGTGCATGGTGCAATAGACAACCGGTGCAAACAGGAGTTTTTAAATGAAATTCTGCTGTATTATGATGTCTGTCTACCACTGAGTCACCGGATGGAGCACAGACTGATGGTGAGCGCCAAGTGAAATGTGGTAACCTTCTAGAAAGGTAAAACACAGGATAGGAGACCATCTGGAGCAAAGATTGCGAGGACCTATGGATTGGTGGTCAAAAAACCTTCAAACAGACCGACCACAATAAAATCAAATGTGGAGCTCCAGATGGTGGAATGCCACCCAGCTCAATAACAGCAATGTCTCCAGTAAAGGCTGAGCCAAAAAACCAACATGCCTTTCGCTTGGTAAATCAGTCTGCTCCCATGAATTCCCACCCTATGTTTGAGACCAGCTGGGGGACACAACTGAGATTATAAATTCATGAAGACAAACCCACTGAGTGGACTGTGTGGTTTCTCCTTAGCCATTGCTGGCACTCGCCTCAATGCGCTCTGTTTGCAGGTCAGCTTTCTTGTGTGTGCCCAGTGTTGCCAAACTTCAACGTTGCTGTAAACCTTAGCCTCAGTATGCTGAGGAATAAAAATGTCTCTTGCATAATCGGAGCATTTCAACAAACACTGAAAACACCGACTTACAAGCTATAAACATTTCGAGATCTCCAAATTGATATGAGACAAGAACTGTGTTCAAAGATCGTTGCACTGAGACAGTTGGGTCGGCAACAGAAAATTAGTCATTCAAAAACAACCTCGGCCAGTAACTGAGCTGGTCTTGGATGCCTTGTCTGTCGTGGCTCCAGCAGTCCGAAACACATTATTGCTACCAGCCAGAGTCATGAAGCCGTCTACCCTTATTGAACTTTGGGAAGGAAGATCGTCAGACTGACAATGTTCAGTTTTATTCATTTTTTCTGCAAATTGCATTATGGGAGATAGTTATTTGAAGTACTGTCCGTCAAAAATGACTGACAACTATTCTTGCAGAACTGCTTTGTGTGACATGCAGGGGTTTGCACATTTTCCTGTCAATTAAAATGGGGGGTTTTAGTTGAAATATCAGTGTGTATACAAAAACGTTGTCCACCTTATCAAGTTTATTAAAGTGACTACAGATTGCCTGATTCACATGTACAAAAGGAATATGGGGGTCCCTTATGTGTCCAGCTGTGCTTGAGTCTTTGCGGCGCTCAAACAAACTGCACGAGCAGCCTGTGGCCGTCTTATGGCGCTGAACGCACAGAAGCCTCCCATGAGTCGGTTTCAGGTGACACAGTGAGTCGTGACTCTCACAAAGGTCCAGTTATTCTGCTCTTGTTTCTACTTTAAAGCTCCAGTGTGTAGTTCAGAGCACTCTAGGTAGTGCAGAAGGTTTATTTGCAGAAACGGAATTTTCACCATTTCACTCTTTTAGGTAGCTGAGTTTAGGCTCACAAAAATAAACACTGCAAAAATGAGATCGAAGTACAACATTTTTCATGAGTTGTTTGGCACTGATAGATGAAGTTTTGCCTTTGACAATGAGTCATGTCTATCATGACTTAGAAACCCAGCCCTGTTTTATTGTTCCTTACACTCACTCAAGCAGACTCACTGCCACATCTGTAGTGATGATATTTGACACTTATTATGTTATGATATGTAAATATTCAGGGTTTTTTTTTGCATATTTTTCTTGGCCTTAGGTTGTGTGTAAAAAAACAAATAAAAATTACCTGATCATATCAAATGCATGATGAATAAGATGAAAAGATCAAAACAATGAAGAACAAATAAAATATGAGAGCATAAGGAAAGAATCGACCACTCGTGACACCAACTTTACACCGTTAGTACTTCGTGTGGTGCATCATCAGGTTATCAGTCTATGAGTGGTTACTTTTACCCCAGTGAAACTAGCAGTTAGATGGTGGTAGCATCCCAGTGTTAGCTTGTGAGATTTAACACCTAAAGTTTATGAACATGCTAATGTGTTTGTTAAAGTTACTCTTTTAAATTTGGCAGGAGTTAAAACTTCTGGAGTGAAAACCGGCTTCAGAGTACTGTATCAAAAAATTATGTCGTCCTTTCTGCTAACATTAGCAGTTAAACATGCTTGGATACTGGAATAGAAACTGGATTTTACAAACTTTGAGTGGCACTTCTGATGGATTCCATACTGTGTGTGTGTGTGTGTGTGTGTGTGTGTGTGTGTGTGTGTGTGTGTGTGTGTGTGTGTGTGTGTGTGTGTG